>JAHPZR010034623.1:0-13166 GCA_019787425.1 Platygyra sinensis
TCATAAGGTCACACAAGCCTCTCAACCACCGACAAGGTAGGACTACTGAGAGAGGCTAGTCAGGAAATGGTCAAGGAAAAACTTCTTCAAGGTCAGGGTCAGGAAAAATTTACATTTTGAACAAATTAAAAGTCGGTAAAAATTGAAATAATTTAACATATCCTATTTAATACCATTGAAGGCTAAGTGGGGTCTTTGTGATCTCAACTATATGGCTGAAAACGTTTTGGCCTAGATGGACGAGGGCAAAGGGCGACTGTAAGGCTGGATCTGACATTTTGTATTTCTTTAGTTAGGGAAGTCTCTTATTTTTATCACGGACAAGTCAGGGAAATTTGAAAATGATGCCTGTAACAACCATGAAACTATCTTGTACAGATATAATTTTCTGCAGATATAATGTTTCTGCTTCTTCACTGATGGCAAGCAACACGAGTCGCGCGAAGTTGACATGATTACCCTTGGAAATCATGCACTGCGGTCATACACGACATGATTACCCGTGACCTTGGCATGATTATTGTATAATCTGCAGTTATGGCATCACTGGCGCTGATTTCGAAAATTCACTGTACGCTTTCGGCCAATCAGAAAAGAGTTAGAGAGTACAATGTATAATAATGTATGAAAAATGCTCAAAATTCTTGATATTGTGTAGCAGATTCCTGTGGGGCGTGGGAAGGGTTGTTCTTTTTTGGGCCGCAAGTGTAAAGAGGACTAGAGGAGGCACGTTTTCACGAGTTGAAGAACAGACAAGGGGTAGGAAAAATCTGTCATCGTTTCCGTATCTAAAAGCGTTTCAAAAAGGGTTGCCACTAGTCAGGAAGTGTCAGGGAAAAACTTCTTCAAGGTCAGGCTGTTTTACTGTGGGTCAGGAAAATTTACATTTTGAACAAATTAAAAGTCGGGAAAAATTGAAATAATTTAACATATCCTATTTAATACCATTGAAGGCTAAGTGGGGTCTTTGTGATCTCAACTATATTTTTCCTTACTGAAGAAGGAAAATTGGCTGAAAACGTTGTAGTCTAAATGAACGAGTGCAAAGAGCGACTGTAAGGCTGGATCTCAGTGACATTTTGTATTTCTTTAGTTAGGGAAGTCTCTAATTTTTATCACGGACAAGTCAGGGAAATTTGAAAATCATGCCTCTAACTACCATGAAACTATCTTGTACAGATATAATTTGTGATAAGAAGTTGCCAAGACCTTTTTAGGATTTAAAATTAATGATTTAGGGATTTTCTAGGGTAGTTATCTTCTGATGGACCTTTTTGGGATAAAACAAAGATTTCGTCTGAAAAATCTTTTATTGTTGTAACACAACACTTACCTATAATTCTACACAGCATAAAAAGGTCAGAGTAATGTGATCGACTAGAACACTAAGTGAATTAGACCTGTCTCACATCTCCCATGAATATTTTGAATGTTAAATTATAGTTTGCTCTATGTATATGGAAACTAGCTATAAGTATTAAAATTAATACTAACCTACCGTTAGCAAAATAAAAATTACATTCTTTTCAATTAATGCTATTGCTACTACTACTTATAATGCATAAAAATATTTTTGCTTGTGTGTGATTGGTCTGAACACGTCACGTGATCAAATATTTCCCAGCCAAAACTGGGGAATATCCAAGTTAATCCATCAAATCTTTTTGCTCGCGTCACGATTGGTCTAAACACGTCACATGACCGAATATAACCCAGCTAAAACTGGGGGATATCCGAGATAATTAAAAACTGGATCATTGGATAATGCAATTCGAGAGTTTTCATTGGCTTAGCCATCATGGTATACGAGCCATTATACCATGATCTACAACAATGGCGAGCGTACACGTGATTTTTTGGGCCTATTTGTTTTATTGTAGTCTAGATTTCAAGATTTTAGGGGCGTTTTTAATAAAACAATTATTCCACTCGCGCTTGTTGGATATGAGATGATTATAGCCAACTCGGCGCTACGCGCCTTGTTGGCTATCTATCATCTCATATCCAACGCGCGCGCTCATGGAATAATTGTTAAATATCCCCCAATTTTCAAAACGGCTCGAGTTGCGAAAAAGATTTGAAGGATAATAAACACGATAGCCTCCATTTGGGGGCGAAAATATGCTCGGATATTTGTCCCCGGACATTATCTGTTCCGAGAAGCAAACAGTTTTCCGAGAGCGTAGCTCGAGGAAAACTGTGAGCTTCGACAGATAATTTACCATAGCCTATGTGAACCCGTGAATTTGATTGGCTATATTACTGTTGACTATCTGCTGACAGTCAACAGTTACGCATCAGTGCACATCACGCATCACGTTTGAACCTGATGTAACATAATAAAACAGTTCTTTTCTACGCGTTACTTGACATGTTTTTCTTTTTATGTAATGAGACTACAGTAAATTTATACTAAAACAATTAGACTACTCGCCCTCGTTTTCTACGAGCGATAGTCAACTCGGCTGCGCAACGTTGACTATCTGCTCGTAGAAAACTCGGGCTCGTAGTCTAATTGTTAATTAGTACATACCACACAAGTGCATAGTATCTTTCACGTGCGCCGATTGGCTAGCTCGGAGGTGATTAGCCAAGTACTATTCACCTCCACTTTGGTGAATAATGATTTATTGTTAAACATTCCCAAATTTTCAAAATTGCACGCATTGCGAAAACAATTTGAAGGATAATAAACACAACAGCCTCCATTTGGGGGAAAATATGCTCAGATATTTGTATTTGGACATTATCTGTTCCTCGAAGCTTGTAGTTCTCCTCGACCTACGCTCTTGGAAAACTGTTCTCTTCTTGGAACAGATAATGTCCGTGGCAATATCCTAGCATTTTTCCACACCAAATGGAGGCTTTGTTTATTTATTATCTAATTTACTTAAATAAATGATATTGTGACAAACTACAAGTATACCTTCCTTCTTACAAAACATGCTCCTAGAACACCGAATTGAACATATCAAGTGAATATGTCAAAGGAAGAGCAAATTGTGTAATTATTTTGTTTTCCGATTTTGTCTAAGACATCACAAAATAGTTTTGAAACCTGCCAGACTTTTTGAATTTGACACTTCAACATTGTGCGTGTGTGAGTAATAATAATTATAACAATTATCATTTTCAATTTGACACTTCAACCTTGTGCGTGTGTAAGTAATAATAATTATAACAATTATCATTAAATAATGACACTCCTTTCATAGCTTCAGTGCATTTAGGGTGCATTCCTCTGGGGTGATCTGGATCAAGATCAGTGTTCCAAGATCACTTGGATCATGGTACATCAAAGGAACTGATGAACCTGTGACCAGAGTGGATTCAATGGCTCCTTTGATGATCCTGATCTAGACCACTCAAAAGGAACGCACACTTAGATTACAGTAACTTGTAACAAAACTGGATGATTACAATAATTATTTACTTGTCCATCACTGAAGATATCTTTTTGCTTTTGACTTTTTGAAGTCATGCTCATGACAGACCCACTTTAAAAGCAAGGGTTTGATTATTTTAATTTCCTGGGCAGCAATATTTTTCTTATAAAATGCATCATTTGAGAGGCTCATTTTCATAGCTAGCATTCAATTGAGAAATAAGGTAGCTGCTGTGAAATACAGGCTGAAGTTTTCATGAATTACATGTCAAAAAGTTGGCAAAAAAACATTGTGTCTTTAAATACAAATGAAAGTTAGTCCCAACTGGAGAACATGAAATATAGTACAATTAAATTTTAAAACATCATTAAGTGCTTACTACAAACCCTCATGTGCCCTGCCACTGGACTAGACACAATTATTAACACTGCTTATTATAAGGCTCAGTCTGTACTTAAGACCTTGGTCAAGATTCTCCCATACAGACCTCCTGCTCGGTTAATAAGAGCTAAATAAAATGCAACTTTTAAAGAGCTACGGCCAATAGTACATGTAACTCTGCTAAATCATTGATACATGTATAAAATATCCCAAACTCCTTCCCAGTTACTGGAGAGAGACACCTTGGGAACAAGAAGGCTTGACACACTACTCCCCACAGTTCTGATTTGGTTTTTCATCACACCACGCTGTCCATAAACCATTGTGATATTTGGGTGTTGGCATTCTCATCCAAAGGTTTATTCCTTATTGGTACCATGGTTGCTTTATGTGCCTCCAACATCTCCAACATAAAATCAAGCACATTCGTCTCTTTCAGGGCTAAATTGGAGTATTCACAGGGATCTTCCTCAATGTTGAAGAGACAAGGTCCGTCCCCAACACCACATTTTGCTGGCTCGAGTGGAGGTGGTCCACATGTAACCACAGCATTTTTGAGGGTAGGGTTGGTGCTAGACTCATTGCGAGGATGCTGTGCATCTTTTTCCAAACCTGGTGGTGGGTACCATCCATCATGACTATAGCCTAGATATCAGTGGATTAAAAAAAGGTCAGTTGTGTTAGTGGCATTTGGAGCAAGGTCCTCTCCAGTCAATAAAACTCAAACCACAAAAAAAATGCTATGTGATGGTCAGAGAGATGTAATAATTGTTGGAATCCTATCAAATGAGGAAATCATGTCATCTAGTAATTACATATAACTACATAATTTTGTTGACTGCCACATTTTCAGCTATTGTTGTATTTTCTCTTGATGAAAAAGAATCCCTAGTGTTCCCTTGGAATCAATCTTCTTGTTGAACAAATACTTACAAATAAGCAAAAAAACATGTTCTTACTTTCATTCACCAAAAGTTTCCATTGCTTATAACGCACAGCTGCTGTCCACGTCACTGGGTCAATGTTATGCACCAGTTCTTGCCTCGGAGACGCTATCCCCTCTGAAAGTGTAGGCCACATATCATACCCATCTATATCAAGGCTGCTAACGTCCCCTCCTGCGCGTCCGTACAGCGTTGGCAGCCAGTCAGACAAGTGCATTAGGTCCATGCTCACTCGGCCTTTAGATGCTAACAGGGGGCTGTGAATGAAGCATGTTCCTCGAATGCCGCCTGTTGGAGTGGAAGCCAGAGGCAAGTTTGGATACTGTCTATACTTGTCAGAAAATGTGCATTTTCTGAATGTTTTAACATTTTGATGTGGTGCTTGTATTCCACAGCCATACTCATTAAGAACTTATCAAAACATACTGAATATACATGTAAGGCAGAACTCTTGTCTTTAAGTCATTTGTAAAATAACTGCATAAGGGAGTTGAGCCCCCTCCAGTAACTGCTGCCAAGGTGCTCAGGACTTTTGAACAAACAGCATGCTGTTCAGGAGTGCATCACTTTTATATTTCTATGTCATAGTTAACAATTATTCACCGAAGTGGAAGCGAATAGTGGTGGATATTTACTGAGCCGCAAAGTGGCGAGGTAAATATCCACCACTTTCACGACACTGAGGTGAATAATTGTTTTAGTGTATACCACACAAGCTGAATAACTAGCGGCCCAAAGAGTAACTTTACTTGTGATAATATACCGACAAAAGCCATTTTGTTTTTGTTCGGCTGCTCACAGGTGAATAGTACTTGGCTAATCACCTCTGAGCTAGCTAATCAGCGTGCACGAAAAGCACTATTCACTTGTGTGGTATATACTAATATAAATTATTTACACAACACTTTCTGACCCACAAAGATGGGTGTGTGTATACCAAGAAACTAGAAGAGACAAGGTATACCACTGGAAAGCATTGAATACATGTATATACATGAAGGTATTTTCTGCTGTGACCAGACACACATGTACAGGGTTTAATATAATTGGGTGATGGAGAGTCCATATTTTTGCTGTTTGCTTGACTGCCAAATGTGTGTCAATTGCAAATTTACAGTTTTCATTTTAATTAGTAGTTTCTTAATTTCACCTCAGTTTAACTTTATTACGAGTCCTAGTTACGAGTCCTATCTGTGATCTATTTTGCTTACACCACTCACCTTCCCACAAACTATACTTGGTTCCTCTCAGTGGGTAATTACAAGCTGCATTCCCATTGATACCATCAGCTGGTCCACCATTGTCAGTGCTAAACACTATTATGGAGTTTTCATACATTCCTTGGGCTTTAAGAGCATCCACAACCTAACACAAGATGAGTAGAGAAATGAGACACACGTGAAATGTAAAGAAGAAGAGATTTAATGCCTCTAATCATGGCACAGGTGCTTTCAGAGAAAATGTTAATAAAAGTTCTTTCAATTTAGAAAAGATTGATAGAGAAAGGTGGCGTAACTCTGACTAATGTAGTAATTGAGGCAAAAGCTTGAAGAACAGCTATTTTCCCTGGAGGAGATGCTACTCCACTACTTGAGGAATTTTGCCAGCTTGCCCAGGAGTCTAACAGCTAGAATGGGGTTGAGAGAGGCACTGTGAGAGTAAAGTGTCCTGGCCAAGAACACAACACAATGTCCCCAGCCGGGGCTTGAACCAGGACCATTTCTGCATACTTGGCTAATCACTTGGCCACTGTGCTCCACATCTTTCATAACCTCATACTTTCTATTAAAAATACCTTTCCAACAGATTGATCCAGAGCAGTAGCCATTGCAGCAAAGATTCTTCGATTGTCATCATTTATGCTTTTGTCAAACTTGTGGATCAGATCTTTAGGAGCTTGAAGTGGTTGGTGCCCCAGTGCACCGTGAACTGCCTCATGAGCCAAGTACAGGAACAATGGCTTGGAAGTATCATGTGAATTGATCAGATTCACAGCTTGGTCTGTAAAAAGATATGTGCGGTAGTTTCCCCACTGATTGTAAACAGGCTGAAATTTACAGAGAGAATATTAACATGACACTAATCGTTGAATACGAGGTGAAAAATGTAAAACAAGGCACAAGTCAGAGTTTATTATAATCACCTCGTATCGATTCGTTCAATAGACTAGTTCCAATATATATTAAAATTCAGCATAAAACAATAGACCTCAGCGTGAGACTATGAGGAATAAATCCCACAAAATTGGTATGCTGATGTAGACATTTTCAGTGTGATCTAAACAAAGCACTGATCTAAAAATGTTGGGAAGTTTGTCCTGCATTGTTCACTTTTTGAGCTGAATGAAGCTTGTCAGGAAATTAAAGCGAGGGAGAGATTTCTTCCGAAATACTCTTCCTATAATCTCCACAGCTGGGACTCTGAGGACAAGTGAATGGAGGGTTTCAGATCACATGGCTTGTGTAAGATCCAGTTTTCGTTTTATCCACCACCCACCCAAGTAATTTTAGAGTATAGAAATCAAGTCTTTGCATTAATTTATTCACTTTGCCTTGAGAATGGTGTCATGATGTGCTGAAATGTCAGCTATTAACTAAGTTTAACATTTTCCCTGCTTACATGTATGTTTTAAGAGATTATAATTTATCAAATAAATTACACACTACAGGTAAATATGCACTTAAACACTTATAAAATGCCTTTTAAAGAAGTAATGTGTTTAAAAGGGGCATTCATGGCAAAGATCTAACTGAGTTACACGTGTAATAGAAGCCAGTTGCAAGGGTTGTATCCTCTGCTCAACATGACATTTTAATCTTAATATTCATCTTTTAATGTAGATGTCTTAATCTTTTAATTCTGTATTGCATTTTACATTAATATGTGTCCCCTTAGAATGGGCTTCTCCCATACTAATAATAATTGTGGTTAATATACTTTTAAAAAAGGTCAGGCTGCATTGGTTTGGCTTGGCATGGCTCCCATTCATTGTAAGAGAAAAAACCTTAATTTTCTGACTAAAGATAGATTTGGCTGGCCCAGCCAACGCTAGTGACTACACCATATCATATTTATAATGGGATCAGGCACCAAATACCCACGTACACAAATCAAGACTAAGTTACTTATAGATTTAGTGAAATTACCTAGAAAATTATTGCCTTCATGTTATTAACAAAACCATGTTATGTTATTTTCAAAAGAATGCCTAAAGACATACAATGACTGGTTATTTTACATGCCCAGGTACCTCTGTGTTATTTCTCAGGTCCAGTCCCCATCCACTCTCTTGCTCTGAGTGATCCCAGTAGTCTCCCCTTCCCAGCCAGTAACCAAGGAATGAGTCAAATCCACGTTTAGTTGGCGTGTAATCATATTTAAAAAAACCAAGATGCCACTACAAAATAATGCATTTGTATAAATGAGTAACAAAAATAACTTTAATTAAGTGTTGAATATATTTAGTACTGTAGTGCTAATTGGGGACAATGTAAATAAATAACTAGTTATTGCTAATAGAATGTAAACTGCTAGAATCCCAAATGATGGGAGGCTGACCAGTTGGCTATTTACACAATGCGGTCAAGGGTTGAATTCAGGACTATTAAGAACAAATCCAGATAGTGTTGTGTGGAGGACTTGCATTTCAGATCCAGCACCCTTAACCACTCGGCCACGCAAGTAATTGTTGTATTGTCCTATCCATATGGTATGCATGGAGGATGTAAATTTTGCCATAAACTGGCTCTGGCCACATTGGGTCAAGTGGTGGATACCACCAGAGTTTGTTCTAGTTTCTGTAGCATTAATTTCAGTAGCTCAGAATATTTCCACTCAGACCCCTGGATGGGATACTAGTCCATTGCAGGTGCGTCACTAACATTAAATTCACTAGAACCCATTTATTAAACATACATTGTATTTGGGTGGATAGAGGTACTGTAAGAGTAAAATGCACAAGAACAAAGCACTTTGACCCCAGCTGAGGCTCGTGCAAACCCACAACACTAGACCCAGGCAATTACTGTCAAAGGCCATCTAATTCCACCTCCACCTATCACATTCAAACAAAACCCAACACTTACATTTGTACTGAAAAATGAAGACCCAGTAAGGATGTCATATACTTTGTTTTATATCCATACCTTTCCCACAGCATGTGTGGCATAACCCATTTCCTTAAGATACTGAGGTAGCAATTTCTCATCCAGACCTAAACCAAAAGGTTGTCCACCCATGATGACACCATGCTGCATTCCTAAAGCGGCCGTTGAAAGATGTTGAAAGAAAATATAATGTTGACTAAGTGACAGAATATATTTCAATCAATCTTCAGTTATATCTAGAAGAGTAGCTTCCTGTTTATCAAGCAGAAGTCCAAATGTGTCCCAAAAAATGATTGAAAAAAAAACGTAGAGTTTTTAAACCTCTACAGCCTGCATACTACTGTACTGTACTGTACTGTACTCTACAGTACTCTACAGTACTCTACTCTACTCTACTCTACTCTACTCTACTCTACTCTACTCTACTCTACTCTACTCTACTCTACTCTACTCTACTCTACTCTACTCTACTCTACTCTACTCTACTCTACTCTACTCTACTCTACTCTACTCTACTCTACTCTACTCTACTCTACTCTACTCTACTCTACTCTACTCTATGCTTCTGTAATGTACTATATTCTTCTTTACTCTAAGCTATGCTTCTCTACTTTACTCTACTTCACTCTAGTCTACTCTACTGTACTGTACTCTACTCTAGTCTACTGTACTCTGCTCTACTACAATGGAAGTATGTGAAGTGTGTGGGAAAAACTTTTACGGAGTTGAAAAATGAAGGATATAAATGCCAAAAGTGTAAAGGAACTGACAAGTAAAAGTCTAGTAAACGATCTGGTATAAGAAAGTGACAAATTTGTCGTTCACTTAGCTTTATAAAAGGTTTATAACATTACATGTTGCAGTAATTTTATTTGACGAACATAAAGTTGAAAAATGAGTAATCGAGGAATGACATTTGTCAAATGCATGCAAAGTAGTCTGTTTGCCGAGTGTTATTTAGGTGCACAATAATTTCATTTTTCCATTTTAAAACAGAGGAAAGAAGTCAAAAGTAACCTGAAAGTTTTTCTTTAGCGTAATTCTCTTTCTGAAAAAACGTATTCAAACACACTATGTTTTGTAATGTGAAAATGAATTAAAAATACAAATTAGGAAATCTCTGTGCGTTATAATGTGAAAATGAAATATAAATTATGAAATCAAGTAGTGCTGTGCTTTACAAACACTTATATAAGCTAATA
The DNA here is from genome assembly GCA_019787425.1 of Platygyra sinensis. NCBI lineage: Eukaryota > Metazoa > Cnidaria > Anthozoa > Scleractinia > Merulinidae > Platygyra > Platygyra sinensis. The sequence continues at coordinate 10,020 of JAHPZR010034623.1, forward strand.
CCTACTGTAGAGTAGAGTAGAGTAGAGTACAGTACAGTAGTGTACAGTAGAGCAGACAAGAGTAGAGTAGAGTATCGTAGAGTACAGTAGAGTAGAGTAGAGTAGCAAAGCTTAGAGTAAAGAAGAGTATAGTGCATTACAGAAGGGTACAGTAGAGTAGAGTAGTGGGAGGTGCAGTGGCCTCATGGTTACTGCAGGGAAAAACCAATCACTACACTACATGCTTCCACTCCTTCATAAGTGGTAAATTGTACTACGACAAGTTTATTACAATATTTATGTACCTGTATGTATTGGATATTTTCCAGTCATGATGGTACTACGACTTGGTGTGCAGATTGGTGACACATAGTAGTTGTTTAAGATGACTCCATTATTTGCCAGATCATCAATGTTAGGTGTTGGAATTTGGTCTGAGCCATGAAAACTCACATCATCCCAGCCCTACAAGTCATGACAAATAAAGGAGTCTTGCAACAAAACAGCTTCCATAGAACTATGCTCTGACAGTAGAAGGGAATAAATCAAGTTAAGTCTTGAAACAAATGCTGTTAGTGAAGTGTGGCTGTGGCTGTGAAAAAACTGTCAAGAATATAACAGCTGACATAAAATTCTTCCATTCAAAACTCATTATAACTTGTCCCTAGGGTCCACTTAAGGAGGCTCGAAAGGGTTTTTAGCTGCACACGCGCGCACAATCTACACATGCCATAACTAAGACAAACATGTTAGCTCAATGAATACAAAATTAGCACACCGGGAGTGAAATCTTGCATAAAATCGCGCAAACCAGAAATAAAATCAGCAAAAACTATTTGTTTCTAGCTCGAAATTTTGCTCGGTGACCTATCTTGATTTTTTGCATGCACGCGCCATTCACGATGGCACTTCAAATGTAAAAGTTTCAGAGAAAATTATCTAGTAGAATATCCTGTAAGCCATAAATCACATTTTCTTTAAATATATTTAATTCTACTAGATGAATTTTTTCCATACTGTCTGAAAAGTTAAAGAATTTAGGGACCTTCCCAACAAAGAAATAAAAATGATAGGTCACCGAATTAGTTTTTCAGATAATTTACAAAAAATGAAATTTAATGGACGTTTTTGTGGACCTTGTGCGTTGCCATGGTAACTGATGTGACGTCACAAGTACCCTCAAAGTAAAGCCCAACAATAGAGTTGCAAGGAGACATATAGTTTGCCCACACCATTAAATATCCTTCTTTGTAATCGTCGTTTCACAAAGACTGCAGCAACAAAAAACCCTTTCGAGCCTCCTTAATTAGTCGCGCTTTCAAATATGTCAAATATGGCGGCTAGTCTACTACCAGCTACTATTTCATAAAGAAACCCCTAGAACACAACACACAACAAAGCTCATCCATCCTCATCTTCGCTTTTCATTCTTTTTCCAAAACATCAAGTTTGTCAAATGCATAAAAAATGTTCACTTATTCAATGAAGTTAATAATCAACTAAAACTAAGCTTATGTAAACTGACAAAGATGTAAATAAATTTGCTTCCGTGTGGATGCTTACCAAATCGTCAGACAGTATAAATATGATATGTGGCTGGCTAGCATTCTTGGTTTTACCCGCAGCAGTTAAATGAAAAGAAGAAAAAACCGCCAACAGCAACACAAGCATCGCGGCAGTTTTCATATGGTCCGCGATCTGCATTCCTCAACCCAGCTGGAAACAAAACGCACCGTCACTGTCAGTATTAAACAGACGTAACATAACGGACGATCTTTAAATAAGTTCTTAAATAATATGAAAACGAAAACAACAGCTCATCGCGAGCTTGCAAATATTGTCAGCAACGAAACGTCAAGATATGTCAATATTAATACAAGTGTCTCACTGTATGCTAAAGTTGTAGAAGGACTTCTCTGTTCACTGAATCTTCACAAAGAGACGATTCACACGATAGTGACAATCATGTGAGCTAATCATGTGACTACTTCATGCGATAAGTTACTCCTCATTTCACGTACATAAGGCTTACAGCGTTTTACGTTAAGACCGCTTCTTGACCGGAGTATTTTTCACGTTTTTCGTTTGGTTTCATGTTTTTGAGGAGTTTGTTTAAGTTTAGGAGTCGAAATTGTTTGAAGTAATCGTCTCTTTTGCTGTTAAAAGTAGTGCAGGTCTCAGTCAATGTGTTGGTTCAGAATTGATACCTTTTAGGGGTTAAAAGGATTTCGAGCCACACCCTGCACCCACAAAATAGGATCTATTCTTGCGGTACTTCAAATAATCCGTCGAGCACCCCGTCCTTTTTATATGGGAGTCCCTTCCGGAACTTGGAATAGCATACCCGGGTAGCACACTGACACTCAGGGGCGTAGCCAGGGGGGTCCTGGGGGTGCTCGTGACCCCACCTCCCCCTTTGTAAACCGTCTGTAAGTAAGAAAGAAACCCACAACAGGAGACGAAAACGACCTGACCTGACAGTAGTCCCCCTTTCGCTTAGTCCATCGTGCGTGCGAGAGAAAAAAAATGGCCGTGTGAAATCCTGGGGGCGAGAAGCACGCCAGGATTTCACGCGGACATTTTTTTTTCGCGGTTTTCTTCCTCGTCACCCACGACGTACTAAGCAAACTAGGGACTACTCGTAGTCTAAGAAACAGTGGAATTCTTGGGTTGCAAGTGATATCATTTCCTAAAATCCAAAACTTAATGGGGGTGCCTCCTAAATTCAAATGTTTTTGCGCCAGGTTAGGACCACGCGGAAAAAGTAGATCTTTGCAAGGGCTATTGGAATGGACAAAGAAAAATGAGGGTAGCCGCGCATTTTTTCGAGATAATTAGCCTTGAATCTTAGCAAAAGTGCTGACATCAGCATTTTTCTGAAAAAGAAGGAAAGGATATTTCTACACAGATTTCCTTAGAAATCGCCTCAACATACAGAAAAGCAAATACATTTCAGTATAAAGATCTTAAAACTACATGGTTAATGGTAACATAAAAACCATTTTTGGTATGTTTTTAATAACAAAATCGTTGCTACAGCGCTCTTAACGTATCTGACAGCCATCCTGGTTTAGCTAAAATACAGTCTAAATACCTTTTGCTCACAAGCAGAAACTAATCACGTGTTGAATAGGCTTGTCACTTCCATTCCATAACATAAAATGTAGG
>JAHPZR010034624.1:0-15907 GCA_019787425.1 Platygyra sinensis
TATGGAGTCGCCATATTGGAGGACCTCCTTAGTCCTCCAATATGGCGGCCAGAAAATAGATCCAGAATAATATAAACATCTGGAAATTGTTTTGTCGACTGATTATCTGAACCGAACCAAAAAATTTACATAAGCACTTTTGCTAATGCTTAAGGACGTTCGCGAGAAAATTTTCCAGTCGATAAATTTTTTTAAATTTTTACTGCAGGCAGATAATGAGTTACTTGTGCCAGAAATGCCAAATAAAAATTGGGAGTCATCGTTTTCGTTTCAGAGATAAAGCGTGTGGTGAACTATACTGATTTCGAAAAAATTGTCCCATATAATTGAGCACAGTCTACAGGGGTTTATAGTTAAAAATATCGAAGGTGAGTCAACGGAGGCAAACGATCTTAGTCATATTTTGTAGAAGTGGGTCTGTTGCGTAAAAAATTTCAAATGTTACTAACGTTTTCACAAAATTTAACCCTTAATGAGGCATTTGAAACCGCCGCACGGATGCACGAAAAGCTAATAAGAACGGAATTCGATGGTGCATTTTGCCAAAAATTCAAACTTCTAGTCGATAGATTTTCTTCATTTTTTCCCTAAACGTAGAAAATCAGTACAGAAAATGATTCATCGAAAGAAAAATTGGGTTCACCGAACGTCCAAGATCGTTAAATCCAGGCAAAGCTCTAGCAATGGCCGTCTTCCCTATCATTTGTTTATTTTATGACTTGGTGCGCGCGCTCGATGCATGACGTGACATGTGAATTCGCGTGCGCAGTAAGGATACACAGAAACAATTAGCGCGAACGTCCTAAAACGTCTAAAATGGGTAAATGTCACGAGATAAGTTTACATTTTTTGACAAACGCGATCTTAGCTTCATGTTATGCACCATAACTTAGCTTCGAAATTCAAAATGTACTGGTTTCCAAACGAAGGACGCTATTGAGCTGGAAAGTTGTAGATAGATATAAATTTAGTGCCTCTTTATATGTCTGATGATGATAAAACCTTTAGTAGCTCCTTAGCTTTGAATTTGAGAATTTGATGACGTCATGTGCATACACTCTATGGCGTAGTGTTGTTAACAACCTGCATGAGACTGACAGTACTGATTGCGAACAAACGAAAACGTAAGTGTTCCATCGATATGTCTAAATGCATCATTTTTTTCTTCAAAAACAATCTAGTGAGAGCTTTAAATGGTTGCCGAAAATCTTTGTCCCTTGGAATGGCGAAAGGTGTTGGTTGAGGAAAAATTATGTCCGTTTCAGAGTTGTCCTGGAGTACTTTGAAGTTAGTTATACTTTTAAAGCAGCATCATTGTTTAGGTGGTGGGTAAGAGTGAATGGACTTCTCCCTTCCGGCTTAGATCTTTGTGGTGTATTAAGTGCTGTTTGCTGATCGATTTGCTGAGTGCGTTCTAGTCCCTCGTTTACTGCAGAATCAGGACAGCAACGATGTTTGAACATTTGTCACATTTCTTCTGACTTGGCGGTTAACATATAAACGGTTGCCATAGAAACGTTAAGCCACATTACCCAACAATAAACATACCATGCAACATGTTTTCTTATAAAATTTAGAAAAAGTAGCAATATTTCACTATTTCAGCTTGAACGTTGTTCAAATAAAAGTTATACTTTGAAATCAGCGCGGGCCTCAGCAACCCTTCCCCCTCCCATACCCAGAGTCAGGCTAAACGGGATAAACCAGGGTTAGAAATTTTCTTAAAAAAAGCAGAAGCACCAATATTATGGCAAAAAAAATCAAAACAATCAAAAAATATACAACAGACGATGAACTGTCGCTGTTCTGACCGACCCAGGCCTACCGAAAAAGTCAGACACTGTCGTCATGATGCTCTCTAGTACTTATATTTTCATTGGACCTTGTTGGCACGAAGCTCTATTGTTTTAGGGCTAGGGTCCATTGTTACAACTATTGTTTGTATATCATTTTCTCAGCCAATCCTGATAGACGTTCCGAAAAGCTTCGTGGCCACCCGTCAGACAAGAGTCTGTTAATAATCTGTCACATTGCTCTGAATTACTGACAGTAACATTTGACAGAAACATGCGCATTAGACACCAGAGCAAGGATTCTTTTCAAGTACTCCATGAACGTAGTTTGTGCCTGCACAATACCAGTGGAAAGTTCAGAAACGTCTTACGGTTGGTATCTTCCACCATATAGTGACAATCGCAATTTTTGTGCAAAACATAATTTACGGTGGTATTTACCAAGCTAAGAAACATCTACATATGACTCGGTGTATTCTTTATGAATGCAGGAAATGCATGCGGCCATGAACATAGTGTATTTCGTAGAATACAAGGAACCGCATATCATCTTAGTAGGTATTACTAATAATCGGGCTACTCCTGCATATTTATATTTATATGCACAGAGCAACTTGTCTTGGAATTTCCACCCAATTAATATTAATTCGAATATTAGGCAAGAAACGTTCGATAAAGTAAGAAAATACTTCTAACTTCTGTGACAGATGCATCATTCCAAACATGCATCGAAGAGCTAAAATGACCTATGCCAACCAAGTCATAAAAAGCTGGAAAAAATTATACATCTGATAATTTTATGGCCAAAATACCGTAATGATTCGACTTAGCGCCCACCTTCCAATAAGCGTCTCCTTTCGAATGTGTTTTTATTAATAAGCGCCCCTATTCTAATATTATAACATTACTGTGCCGTCAGAGTGCGTGCCAACGGAGGTTCATTTTATTGATAATGCGCATCTGAAAAACAGTGATCTTTGTCTGACATTCCCAACTATTATGGCCATTTGAATACATAATTCCTTCAAACGAAGGACGTCTTCTCCAATTTTGCTTTGAACATTCGTCTAATAACCACTTTCCTTGAGGTACGAAAAGTAAATAACAACCCGGGAGCCAATTCGAATCATTACGGTAGCTGGCTATGTTTACTTTATTTTACCCGGAGATTGTGAAATGTCTTACTTCAAAGATAGGACAATCGGCCGCTCCGCAACTTAGTTAACAACAATTCTGCCTTTGTTCATGGGAACTTTTAACCAAAAACGGAGATTTCTCTTGTTATTTCCTATTAAAACCTTCGTGTTCGCTCATATCTCAAGGTCGATTCCCGGAAAAAGTGGAAGATCTATCTCACCTGACGACATGATCGGTTCTGAGAATAGAAACAATAGATGATATCATATAGTCAAGTACCTGCCGCAAAACACAGAACAAACGATATTCAAATATTACCCTAATATGGTAAAAAATCATAAATAGCACCATGTTATCTTACTACTGGCATAGTCAATAAGGATCAATAGTGAATACCAATAAGAAATAGACTTTTTTTTGCGCAAAACGAACACGGCGTAACCGGAGTCACTGAGTAACATGATAACAGTTTGATCTTTAAATTCATCCTCATGTTTACTTAAAGCCCAGAATTTATTACCCCTGTAATTTACGTAAACAGGAAACAGGGGTTAACGGTGTTAGGCATTGGTACCGAAGCAAGCTGATTTGGGTGGCAGGCACGCATGAAAGACTGAGAAACCAACCTCAATCTTACTTTATTTTATATTACAATAAAGTTTCCATATAACGCGAGCTCTGATTGACTGAAACAGCGTGCTTTGTCAGAGAACAGAGTTCGGGTTGATGACATTAAGGCAATATTTACACGGGTCCGGACAAATTTTTGCACAGATTTTGGATCCGTGCAAACTCTGTTACAGTTTGCAGTGGTGCACGTGTCCACACGGATCCGTGCAAATTTTAGACCAGTCGCGGCATTTTAATGGATTTTTTACGGCTCTATTGTTATCGCTAATGCTTTGTGCCAATCATGTTGCAGCGGATGCAGTAAGCGGCAAATCAAACATGGCAGTAGACAAAAACTTTGCGTTGTCTGATGAAGAAATTTAAAATTGTTGCTATATGTAGTTATAGACTACAAAACAAGAAAAGCAGGGGATAGCTTGCTAGCTTGCTTAGTAGCGGCGGCTCCGGTCATCTCAGCCAAGTAGACCTCAACAATTTCGTATAATCATACAGGTAACTCGGCTCATGAGCCAATTCAAACGTATTCTTCCGCCTAGCGATGGAAGCTCGAGAGTAAACTATTCTAGAGGGTCATGAAGGGGTAAAATGGGAGCTGGGATTTGCCTTTTTTAGAGGCTGGGAAATGAGATTTTGTGCACTGGGACTGGGATTCATGAAACAAAAACAATAGAAAAATGGGAATGGGATTTCAATTTGAGCAACACAGGCTGGGATTGTGGGATTTGAGCTGGGATTTGAGAAAAAACAATTTGCTGGGAAATGGGATTAGGACCCCCCTTTATGACCCTCATTCTGCAATAATCGCTTTGATTGCCAGTAAAACAACGTAATTTACTATTTGTTGCAACCCGAGGGTAATATTTGAATCTCTTTTGGTGACTGTTTTGGTGGAGGTTTTTAGCTATGATATAATCTATTGCTTCCCAGAGGCTTCCGTTCCCAGAACTGGGTCAATCGTCACGTGAAAGAGCTTTTCCTGGCTTTCTCCGCGAAAATCGAGGTCAAGCTGAGGGCAAGCGAGCGACACAGTTTGCATAGGAAATTTGAATACAAAGAGAAATTTCTGAACATAACCGTTTGTTATTAGGTTAGAAAATTATCATATCTATATTTTTCTGTAGCTCTATATGTTTTGGTTGGCATATGTAACTCTTCGATGCACATACGGAATAAAGCTTTTGTCCTAGAAGTTAGAAGTACATTGTCAGTTTCAAAAACATTTCACACTTTCGAACATTTCGCTTGCTGTAGCTTAGCTGAATGAGTCTTTGTTCGAACATTGGGAAGAAAGACTACGATCGGTGGAAATCCAACAACAAGTTGCTATTTGAATGTATCCTGCAAATAGCAGCGGTGGTAATACCTGTACTAACAGCAACTGAGATGCTAATAAAATGTTCATCACACATACTATCCATCTCCGGAAGTATTTCCTGCATTCATTAAGAAGTCTTCGAGTCATGTCTAAATGAAAATAGATGCTAGCATGAATTATGTTTGGCACTAAGTTTCGGCATATCTTTCAAGGTTACCTTTGGGCCCCTCAGTAGGAATATACCATCCGTAAGAAGTTCCGGCAATTTTCCACTGGTATTGTGCAAGCACAAATAACGTTCAAGGATCCCCTTTGTTGTGGTAGAATGCGCATGTCTCTAGAACAGACTAATTGACAGGTTCATACTGCCAGTGAGTGACATTTCCTAGAATTGTTTATTGGGGTACCTACCTGGGTCACTGAGTCTCAATAGCAGATTATTAACAGATCATTGTCTGTTTTTGAAATTTCCATGAACTGTTTCTACGGTAGGCCCAGGGTCATTCTGAATTTTTGAATAGCTAGTTTAGAACGTTTAATCAGGACCTAAAGGCTGGTAAAGGTTGCTAGTCCACAGGAATCCGACGCATTGTGGCTCGTGAAAAGGAAATAACGAAAGAAGGAGCTCAACAGAAGCTTGCGGATGATAATGCGAAATGCTGAGATGTAACTGAAAGAAGCTACAGTTATTTACGACTTTCACCCGCTCGCAGCAAGATTGCCCGGACTTACTATAAGCGATCCCACTTCTTCAACCCCGAGCACAGGAGCAAGCTTTCAACTGATTTCTCGCCGAGTGAGCGATTATACGAAATTGTTGAGGTCTACTTGGCTGAGATGACCGGAGCCGCCGCTACTAAGCAAGCTAGCAAGCTATCCCCTGCTTTTCTTGTTTTGTAGTCTATAACTACATATAGCAACAATTTTAAATTTCTTCATCAGACCACGCAAAGTTTTTGTCTACTGCCATGTTTGATTTGCCGCTTACTGCATCCGCTGCAACATGATTGGCACAAAGCATTAGCGATAACAATAGAGCCGTAAAAAATCCATTAAAATGCCGCGACTGGTCTAAAATTTGCACGGATCCGTGTGGACACGTGCACCACTGCAAACTGTAACAGAGTTTGCACGGATCCAAAATCTGTGCAAAAATTTGTCCGGACCCGTGTAAATATTGCCTTAATGTCATCAACCCGAACTCTGTTCTCTGACAAAGCACGCTGTTTCAGTCAATCAGAGCTCGCGTTATATGGAAACTTTATTGTAATATAAAATAAAGTAAGATTGAGGTTGGTTTCTCAGTCTTTCATGCGTGCCTGCCACCCAAATCAGCTTGCTTCGGTACCAATGCCTAACACCGTTAACCCCTGTTTCCTGTTTACGTAAATTACAGGGGTAATAAATTCTGGGCTTTAAGTAAACATGAGGATGAATTTAAAGATCAAACTGTTATCATGTTACTCAGTGACTCCGGTTACGCCGTGTTCGTTTTGCGCAAAAAAAAGTCTATTTCTTATTGGTATTCACTATTGATCCTTATTGACTATGCCAGTAGTAAGATAACATGGTGCTATTTATGATTTTTTACCATATTAGGGTAATATTTGAATATCGTTTGTTCTGTGTTTTGCGGCAGGTACTTGACTATATGATATCATCTATTGTTTCTATTCTCAGAACCGATCATGTCGTCAGGTGAGATAGATCTTCCACTTTTTCCGGGAATCGACCTTGAGATATGAGCGAACACGAAGGTTTTAATAGGAAATAACAAGAGAAATCTCCGTTTTTGGTTAAAAGTTCCCATGAACAAAGGCAGAATTGTTGTTAACTAAGTTGCGGAGCGGCCGATTGTCCTATCTTTGAAGTAAGACATTTCACAATCTCCGGGTAAAATAAAGTAAACATAGCCAGCTACCGTAATGATTCGAATTGGCTCCCGGGTTGTTATTTACTTTTCGTACCTCAAGGAAAGTGGTTATTAGACGAATGTTCAAAGCAAAATTGGAGAAGACGTCCTTCGTTTGAAGGAATTATGTATTCAAATGGCCATAATAGTTGGGAATGTCAGACAAAGATCACTGTTTTTCAGATGCGCATTATCAATAAAATGAACCTCCGTTGGCACGCACTCTGACGGCACAGTAATGTTATAATATTAGAATAGGGGCGCTTATTAATAAAAACACATTCGAAAGGAGACGCTTATTGGAAGGTGGGCGCTAAGTCGAATCATTACGGTATTTTGGCCATAAAATTATCAGATGTATAATTTTTTCCAGCTTTTTATGACTTGGTTGGCATAGGTCATTTTAGCTCTTCGATGCATGTTTGGAATGATGCATCTGTCACAGAAGTTAGAAGTATTTTCTTACTTTATCGAACGTTTCTTGCCTAATATTCGAATTAATATTAATTGGGTGGAAATTCCAAGACAAGTTGCTCTGTGCATATAAATATAAATATGCAGGAGTAGCCCGATTATTAGTAATACCTACTAAGATGATATGCGGTTCCTTGTATTCTACGAAATACACTATGTTCATGGCCGCATGCATTTCCTGCATTCATAAAGAATACACCGAGTCATATGTAGATGTTTCTTAGCTTGGTAAATACCACCGTAAATTATGTTTTGCACAAAAATTGCGATTGTCACTATATGGTGGAAGATACCAACCGTAAGACGTTTCTGAACTTTCCACTGGTATTGTGCAGGCACAAACTACGTTCATGGAGTACTTGAAAAGAATCCTTGCTCTGGTGTCTAATGCGCATGTTTCTGTCAAATGTTACTGTCAGTAATTCAGAGCAATGTGACAGATTATTAACAGACTCTTGTCTGACGGGTGGCCACGAAGCTTTTCGGAACGTCTATCAGGATTGGCTGAGAAAATGATATACAAACAATAGTTGTAACAATGGACCCTAGCCCTAAAACAATAGAGCTTCGTGCCAACAAGGTCCAATGAAAATATAAGTACTAGAGAGCATCATGACGACAGTGTCTGACTTTTTCGGTAGGCCTGGGTCGGTCAGAACAGCGACAGTTCATCGTCTGTTGTATATTTTTTGATTGTTTTGATTTTTTTTGCCATAATATTGGTGCTTCTGCTTTTTTTAAGAAAATTTCTAACCCTGGTTTATCCCGTTTAGCCTGACTCTGGGTATGGGAGGGGGAAGGGTTGCTGAGGCCCGCGCTGATTTCAAAGTATAACTTTTATTTGAACAACGTTCAAGCTGAAATAGTGAAATATTGCTACTTTTTCTAAATTTTATAAGAAAACATGTTGCATGGTATGTTTATTGTTGGGTAATGTGGCTTAACGTTTCTATGGCAACCGTTTATATGTTAACCGCCAAGTCAGAAGAAATGTGACAAATGTTCAAACATCGTTGCTGTCCTGATTCTGCAGTAAACGAGGGACTAGAACGCACTCAGCAAATCGATCAGCAAACAGCACTTAATACACCACAAAGATCTAAGCCGGAAGGGAGAAGTCCATTCACTCTTACCCACCACCTAAACAATGATGCTGCTTTAAAAGTATAACTAACTTCAAAGTACTCCAGGACAACTCTGAAACGGACATAATTTTTCCTCAACCAACACCTTTCGCCATTCCAAGGGACAAAGATTTTCGGCAACCATTTAAAGCTCTCACTAGATTGTTTTTGAAGAAAAAAATGATGCATTTAGACATATCGATGGAACACTTACGTTTTCGTTTGTTCGCAATCAGTACTGTCAGTCTCATGCAGGTTGTTAACAACACTACGCCATAGAGTGTATGCACATGACGTCATCAAATTCTCAAATTCAAAGCTAAGGAGCTACTAAAGGTTTTATCATCATCAGACATATAAAGAGGCACTAAATTTATATCTATCTACAACTTTCCAGCTCAATAGCGTCCTTCGTTTGGAAACCAGTACATTTTGAATTTCGAAGCTAAGTTATGGTGCATAACATGAAGCTAAGATCGCGTTTGTCAAAAAATGTAAACTTATCTCGTGACATTTACCCATTTTAGACGTTTTAGGACGTTCGCGCTAATTGTTTCTGTGTATCCTTACTGCGCACGCGAATTCACATGTCACGTCATGCATCGAGCGCGCGCACCAAGTCATAAAATAAACAAATGATAGGGAAGACGGCCATTGCTAGAGCTTTGCCTGGATTTAACGATCTTGGACGTTCGGTGAACCCAATTTTTCTTTCGATGAATCATTTTCTGTACTGATTTTCTACGTTTAGGGAAAAAATGAAGAAAATCTATCGACTAGAAGTTTGAATTTTTGGCAAAATGCACCATCGAATTCCGTTCTTATTAGCTTTTCGTGCATCCGTGCGGCGGTTTCAAATGCCTCATTAAGGGTTAAATTTTGTGAAAACGTTAGTAACATTTGAAATTTTTTACGCAACAGACCCACTTCTACAAAATATGACTAAGATCGTTTGCCTCCGTTGACTCACCTTCGATATTTTTAACTATAAACCCCTGTAGACTGTGCTCAATTATATGGGACAATTTTTTCGAAATCAGTATAGTTCACCACACGCTTTATCTCTGAAACGAAAACGATGACTCCCAATTTTTATTTGGCATTTCTGGCACAAGTAACTCATTATCTGCCTGCAGTAAAAATTTAAAAAAATTTATCGACTGGAAAATTTTCTCGCGAACGTCCTTAAGCATTAGCAAAAGTGCTTATGTAAATTTTTTGGTTCGGTTCAGATAATCAGTCGACAAAACAATTTCCAGATGTTTATATTATTCTGGATCTATTTTCTGGCCGCCATATTGGAGGACTAAGGAGGTCCTCCAATATGGCGACTCCATACTAGGCTCTATAATTTTGGGCAGAACATTTCGACGAATATCTCAACTTTGGGACTCTCAATAATATCACAATTTCTTGATTTTATCCACTGCATGGTTTCTTTATTTTCCTTTTCTTTTATTGCGCGACAATGAACACACTATATAAATACGGACACACCTCGCAATCAAAGGGCTACCGATAGCGGTTACTTTACCTTTGATAAACAGCTAGGTGTTTCACTTGCGGCCGACCCAGTCAAACAGTTTCTTTAGAAACGAACACCTTTGAAAATCTGCAAGGGGCCTTGTAGTTCTGGATGACAAGCTTACAGATCAATCACCCATCTAATGATAGCGGAGCCCCGGCGGCCCCAAGGGCCGCTAACCGGAGCCCCATACACATATAGGGAAATAAAGGAAACCCATGAATTGATTTTCTCATGTTATCGTGGCCAGCGGTAGTTCTCGTGGGCGCGTGCGCACGACGACGAAGGCGGCGGTGGTGGTGGTGGAGTCGCCCAACATGGCGGCCATACTCCAGGCGGTGTAGGACACGGTTCACGTGACATTACTCGACCAATCATACGTCGTCTCAGTCGGACAATGGCGGACACATTTTCGTTGCGAATGGAGAGTAGGCTGTCGTTTCTCGACCGATTTCTGCACTTATCATGGGAATCAAACGAACCTTTTCTAGGAGCTGCTAGGATAATATCTAGAGCAGCTATTGATCCAGTCTCAAGTGCAGGTAAGCAATTTTTGCATCAGAACAAGTCAATGGAAATCATGCTATGTCGAAAGTGTTTGTTTACCTCACGCGCTTGACATGGATGTTCTTTTGGTCGTTTGCGGGGTAACAGGGATCAGTATTCCAAATTATTTTTGCGTGAAACTTTAGTTCGAGAGTTGAACTTTGTGAAAAGTCTGGAGAGCCCAAGGGGGCCTGTAAAATGCCGAATAGAGTACCATGCCGAAAAGAGTAGACGAATAAATTATGTAAAATTATCTAGTTCTGTAAGAGCACATTGCAGACCCCAAGCCGCCTGGCACGTAATTGTCGTGACCTTTGCGTGCTTCACTGGGTTTTAAATTAAGTGTGGTGTAGTGTTACCAAGTAATGTTTCAAGGGATTACTATAAAATTACAATCGAAAGACAAAATTAAAGCATAGGTAGATACAAAACAACCGCTCGCAACAATGCGTTGCTGCCCAAAATAAAAGTAGCTATCATTGAGAAGTGAAGGTGTGTGCGAGTTGTCAGAATAAGTCCTCATTCGGACATGTAAGTAGTATTCTCTTTGTGAAATGAACAAAATACCATGGTAAAAAGACCGCGTGACAAGGTCATTGCTAATGTCACGTAATGATAAGAGAAACAATCAGAAAAAAATTATGCCTGTGTGCCAAATATAGTAATATTAAAACCAAAAACAATATTTACGGAGGATATTACCAAGCTAACACTAAGTTAATAAGAGTAATAGTCTAGTACGAGACTAGTGATTATAAAACAAGGCTGAGTTTAATGCAATTTCATTTAAGGTCATTCCCCAGTATTGCATTGCGCATCCCTACTGCGCATAATTTTACGCGTGATTAGCGCGCGCGCATTAGAAAATGGCGACTTTTTCTTTACGACTGGACCTCGCCGAAGAGGTAAATCGTCATTTTCTCGAAAAAGACTAAAGTGACCTATCATTTTTTTCTGTCGTTTTGAATTGAGTAGCAAATTTCTCTATGTAAAATAAATATGGGCAAATTCTCAGTGTTGAGCAAAAAACAATCGTCGGAAACGTGAATTTAGCAAGCAATCATGACTATAATCATGGTGCTATTATAAGGATTTATATGGTATAAACAAGGTGCTGTTGCTCCTAAACGAACATGGGGACCCGTCATTTTTATTTCCAAATTTAAGTTCCTATAATGTAAACAATCAATTGGCAAAGTTTGAGAAAAATCTCAGTGCAGGTTCTATTTCAGTGGAATGACCTTAAACGAGAAGTTTTAGTGCGTGCAAACAGAGTACAAGAATAGTACTTAAAAGACAAGGTTACTGCGTGCCGAATACAGTACGAGATCAGTACTTATAAGACCAAGTTACTGCGTGCTGAATAGAGTCCGAGATTAGAACTTATTAGGAAAAGGTTACTGAGTGCGTGCCGAACAGAGTACGAGATAAGTACTTATAAGACAAGGTAAGTGCGTGCCAAATAGAGTACGAGACTACTACTTATTTGACAAAGTTAGTGCGTGCCGAAAAGAGTACGAGACTAGCAGTTATAAGACAAGGTTAGTGTGTGCCGAATTGAGTACAAAATTAGTTCTTACTAGTGCGTGCCGAATACAGAAAGACACTAGTACTTATAAGACAAAGAAAGTGCGTGCCGAATAGAGTACGAGACTAGCAGTTATAAGAAAAGGTTAGTGCATGCCGAATAGGGTACGAGATAAGCACTTACAAGACAAGGTTAGTGCGTGCGAAATAAACTACGAAAGTAGTACTTATTTGACAAAGTTAGTGCGTGCCGAATAGAGTACGATATTAGTACTTATAAGACAAGGTTAGTGAGTGCCGAATGGAGTACGAGATTAGTACTTTTAAGACAAAGTTAGTGCGTACCGAATAGAGCACGACACTAGTACTTATAAAGCAAGAATTGTGCGTGCCAAATAGAGTACGGGAGTATAGTACTTATAAGACGAGGTTAATTAGTGCGTCCCGAATAGACTACGAGATTAGTACTTATAAGACAAGGTTGAATAGAGTACGAGACTAGCAGTTATAAGACAATTAAGGTTAGTGCGTGCCGAAAAGAGTAAGAAACTAGTACTCATAAGACAAGAATAGTGCGTGCCGAATAGAGTACGAGACTAGTACTCATAAGACAAGAATAGTGCGTGCCGAATAGAGTACGAGACTAGTACTCATAAGACAAGGTTAGTGAGTGCCGAATAGAGTACGAGACTAGTACTCATAAGACAAGAATAGTGCGTGCCGAATAGAGTACGAGACTAGTACTTACAAGACAAGGATAGTGCGTGCCGAATAGAGTACGAGACTAGTACTCATAAGACAAGAATAGTGCGTGCCGAATAGAGTACGAGACTAGTACTCATAAGACAAGAATAGTGCGTGCCGAATAGAGTACGAGACTATTACTTATAAGACAAGGTTAGTGCGTGCCGAATAGAGTACGAGACTAGTACTCATAAGACAAGGTTACTGCGTGCCGAATAGAGTACGAGACTAGTACTCATAACACAAGAATTGTGCGTGCCGAATAGAGTACGAGACTAGTATTCATAAGACAAGAATAGTGCGTGCCGAATAGAGTACGAGACTAGTTCTCATAAGACAAGAATAGTGCGTGCCGAATAGAGTACGAGACTAGTACTTATAAGACAAGGTTAGTGCGTGCCGAATAGAGTACGAGACTAGTACTCATAAGACAAGGTTACTGTGTGCTGAATAGAGTACGAGACTAGTACTCGTAAGACAAGAATAGTGCGTGCCGAATAGAGTACGAGACTAGTACTTATAAGACAAGGTTAGTGCGTGCCGAATAGAGTACGAGACTAGTACTCATAAGACAAGGTTACTGTGTGCCGAATAGAGTACGAGACTAGTACTCATAAAACAAGAATAGTGCGTGCCGAATAGAGTACGAGACTAGTACTCATAAGACAAGAATAGTGCGTGCCGAATAGAGTACGAGACTAGTACTCATAAGACAAGAATAGTGCGTGCCGAATAGAGTACGAGAATATAGTACTTATAAGACAAGGTTAGTGCGTGCCGAATGGAGTAGTCTTATATGTAGTAGCCTAGTACTATATTCGGCACGCACTAACCTTGTCTTATAAGTACTATAGTCTCGTACTCTTTTCGGCACACGCTAACCTTGTCTTATAAGTACTATATTCTCGTACTCTATTCGGCACGCACTAACCTTGTCTTATAAGTACTAGTCTCGTACTCTATTCGGCACGCGCTAACCTTGCCTTATAAAGACTAATCTCGTACTCCATTCTGCGCGCACTAACCTTGTCTTATAAGTACTAGTCTCGTACTCTCAGTCGGCACGCGTCGACCTTGTCTTATAAAGACTAATCTCGTACTCTATTCGGCACGCACTAACCTTATCTTATAAGTACTAGTCTCGTACTCCATTCGGCACGCACTAACCTTGTCTTATAAGTACTATTCTCGTACTCTATTCGGCACGCACTAACCTTGTGTTATAAGTACTAGTCTCGTACTCTATTCGGCACGCAGTAACCTTGTCTTATAAGTGCTAGTCTCGTACTCTATTCGGCACGCACTAACCTTTTCTTATAAGTACTAATGTCGTACTCTATTCGGCACGCGCTTACCTTGTCTTATAATTACTAGTCTCGTACTCTATTCGGCACGCACTAGCCTTGTTCTAGAAGTAGTAGTCTCGTACTCAATTCGGCACGCACTAACCTTGTTCTAGAAGTAGTAGTCTCGTACTCTATTCGGCACGCACTAACCTTTTCTTATAAGTACTAATGTCGTACTCTATTCGGCACGCACTAACCTTGTGTTATAAGTACTAGTCTCGTACTCTATTCGGCACGCAGTAACCTTGTCTTATAAGTGCTAGTCTCGTACTCTATTCGGCACGCACTAACCTTGTCTTCTAAGTACTAGTCTCGTACTTTATTTGGCACTAACCTTGTCTTATAAGTACTAATGTCGTACTCTATTCGACACGCACTAACCTTTTCTTATACTAACCTTGTCTTACAAGCACTAGTTTCCTAGTACTCTATTCGGCACGCACTAAAACAGGTATTTTTTTCTATGAAATTGTACTGAACTTTGCCTTGTCTTATATGTGCTTGTCTCGTACTGTACCAACGCACTAAAACAGATATTCTTATCCTATGAAATTTTACCAACTTAGCCTTGTCTTTAAGTACTTTTGTCGTAGTGTATTCGGCGCGTACTGAAACAAGATGTTTTCTTGGTTCAGTTGATGAAATTGCACTTGTTTATAATGACTAGTTTCGTACGTTATTAGCCATGTTTCCTGTTTAATTATTGTCACGTGGCGCCGTTGCTGTTTCCGTTGTCGAGGGCGTTGTGTTACTCATTTTGATCACGGTACTCACAGCAAACACGGTCGTTTTACCCTTGAGCTGCTCTGCTTGCTCTGTATGGCTTGGTGCAAGTGGTAGAGTTTTTATGGAGAGATATCTGGTTAAGTGTTTTGCAACTTTTTCCTACGTAAATGGGAACTATTTCGAAACTACTTACACATGAAGTTCGTAAACACATTTGACAATTGCGATAAATTGCGAAATGGAATCAGTACAAATACCATTTTTAAGATACCAGCAACTGTTTTCACCAGTTGTTTCCCGGTGATTCTGAACAAATACACCTTCGATACATCGTCTAGGGAAATGTTTTATTTATATCATAAAATGACGGGTTCAGTTGAAGCAAAGACGTTGTTCCTTCATGTAACAATGTGAGACTACGAATTTAAATGTACGTGAATTGCGCTACAACATTTATCGATTATGAAATTAAACCCTATTCCCAGTCCTCGTGACCCTGAAATGTCTTGCTGACCCTTGCTGCCACGCGCTCTTGCAAAATAGCATAATTTATGCGTCGTACTCTTTTCGGCATGGTACTCTATTCGGCATTTTACAGGGCCCCGCCGTTTTAACGGTCAAAATCGGACTTGAAGTTGGGGCATTTTCCCTGATTTGTCAGATGTTCGCTGTATTCCGCGGGAGTGATTGCGTGATTTCTACCCTTGTTTTAGGAGTATAATTTTGTGGTTCGGCTTGTTCCCTTTATATCTGAATGTTTTCTTGTAATTTTTTTTTGTAGTGCGTATGTCATCCATTTGTTTGGCCGATGTTCAAGATTCTTGAATCCTGCTTTGGATACCAGTCCATTAGAGATATCATCTCATTTGCAGTAAATTTATTTCACTATCATGATCACTGCCTGACTGTCTAGCAGAAATGTACTGCTCTTAGATGTTATTGTTCAGTAATCTATGGCTGATTAGTTTTTTGATCTCCCACTTCTCTATGCTTGTTTTCCTTTGAATGTTGGTAGTAGTGGGAGACTATACATAAGGTTAAATCAATAAATAAATTTTTAGTGTTTCATGTGTATATTTGCTCATAATTGTTATTGTCAACCCACCTA
>JAHPZR010034625.1:0-39121 GCA_019787425.1 Platygyra sinensis
GTTGGACAAAACGGCTTGGACAGGTGAGTAAGTACCACTTAAAGATTCAGAAAATGCAAAAACAAGGAATTCGAAAAATTTCGTCGCAGTGGCACTTTAAGCAAAATCAAAAATTAAAAATTGATTTCAATTTTCAATTTTGTATTTGGAATACAAAATTGAAAATTGATCGTGCGGAACGAGAGCAAAAGCTAACGCAGTAAGGATAGGCTAAGTTGCTCTTTCCCTTACCTATACTGGGCTAAACATTTCGTGACTGTACCACCCTCGCATGGGGATCCTAGAGCAAATTAGTCGCGGTGCAAGGAGGGGAAAGGAGTCTGCTGTGCTCGCTAAAACCATGATTTGCTGAGATTTCTGGGGCCCGTGGTAGCAAAACTAGGGCATTTATCGCTGCTTTTTTAACAAAAGGAAAAAAAAAAACATGTAAACACGCTTACAAGACAGAGAGATTGTGAATTCCATATCCTCCCTTCCCCTCCCCCTCCCCCATACAGTTTTTAACCATCCCATTTTCGTGCCTTGGTAGATCAGAATTGTTGTCTTCCCTTCGCGGACTTTTATATGGCAACTATAAAGTCATTCGATGTCAGTAGAGAGGGCAAAGACTTACGAATACAAATGCAGGCAGGAGACATGACAGTTGCAAGACTCTCTCGGGCATTTCAGGCAAGTAAACAACGTAATGTTGATGTTTTGTATGGAGCGGATTCCCAGAAATATTTTGTTAAGAGGAACGATTTTCTTTCAGGTTGAATCAAACTCCCTCTACCTCAAGGAAGAATTTGGAGACATGGCCTATTGGCCGAACGATGGAGGCCGTTTCAATGTTATGCACTTAATCGCTGGAACGTCTTTGCAAGTTATGGGGGAGGGCCTACAAGCAGATCAGCCGCAACAAGATGTCAGTCGCCAATTTCAACATTCCCAGCAAGGTCCGGCGTTCTTGGGATTTTCCTACACTGGCTCTAGAGCTGGACCTATGCCGTTCGCAGCCAACTACAGGGCACCACTTTTTACCGGAAACACTAAAAAAGAACAAAGCGATAGCAAAGGTGATTCTCGCAGAAGGAAACAAAACAGACAAAGGTGGAACATCATTTTGCAAACTAGGACAAACATACGTTAACATCACAGAAGATACAGCTAACGTCACGTATATTACATCCAAAGTTCGAGAGAACTGTGGTGACGAAAGACTCGAGCTTTTCACTTCCAATGGCTTAAAAATCAATGATACCGAGGGAACTAGAGGTAAGTATCATCTGTATGGTATACTATGCATGTAGTGTCTGCCATGAACTAAAATTAATTTCAGTTTATCTACCGGTAGGTCACACACCTGTGACATGCCGGTTCATGTAGGGTAGTCGTAGATCAAGTGCCTCTTTTTATTCTCTAATTCAACTGATCTTCCCTCAATGAGCAAGATACCATATTCACAATACAATGCTCATGATTACTTATTTTACTTTTACTCGGCAGAGTAATTTTACAGTATAACTGAGTCAATTAAGAAGTGTTTTGACAATGGTAACACAACACAATATAGTACACTTGAGAAATACAATACACTACAGTTCAGAATAAAATGTATGAAAGGGGTAGCAGTTTCCCCCATCTTGGGATCCTCAGTGGGCAAATACAGAAATGGCAGTGATGGTTCAACATTTATTAGGTTGACTGCATGTGCAAAACCTCATTTGAAACATTCTGAAGAGCAAGAGATGCCAATTTTAAAAATGCCTCATCAAAGAAATAAGACTCCTTTTATACCTTTATGTAGGATTATCCTTCTGGAAATGTGGGGCTTGAAAGATATTTGCGGTTGCAAATATTCCAGATACAAGAACGCCATCAAAGAGGGCATCAAAGTCAAAGGCCATGTTTGTAATGAATCAGGTTTCTGATGTATCAGATGGGAGTGATGATGACTTTGTCCCAAAGAAGTTTAAAGCAGCAGAGAAAGATCAGGATATTCGCAAAATGAAGGGTGATATTATTGATGTGAAATGTATGGTAACTGAAATGCTTGAAGTTAACAAGTCACTGCCTTTGCCACTTGGTATCACACAGCTTGTTAAAGAGGCATTCCAGTGTAAGATTTGCCATGACACACAAATGAAACCACCAATAATTGCAACCAAATGTTGCAGCAGTCTCATAGGTTGTGATGAGTGTGTGAATACATGGTATGATGGTGTAAATGGCCTTACCAAGATGTGCCCACACTGTAATGAGCCAAGAGGCTATGCATTTATGTTCCAGTTTAAGGGACTGGATGATTTCTTGACTGGAATGAGAAAGGTTCTTATTCCAAGATCTGAAGATGATAATCCAGCTGAATAAGAAATTGAACCTCAGTCATCCTGATCTAGTTGATATTTGACAGCAAATAGTATAGATTTGTGGTAGTTGTGTTTCTCGTGATAATCGAAGGAGTAAGACTTGAAATCATGTGATAGGATGTAACATTTTATAAGGATTGACCCTGACATTGTTGTTGATAATTCTTACAACATAAACCTATTTATTTTAATGCCCGTGTATTGTCACAGTATCTGCTTGCCAGTGGGTGCCAACAGTCATGTTTAATGCTTCACTGTTACTTTATATCACATTAAGTGACTCATTGACATTTCTTAATTATTTTAAAAGGTTTTAAAATAAAGAACATGTTTGAAAGGAATAAGAACTCCTCATTTGGTTTGTTCCTGTTTTCTGATTCAGTGTTGCAGATGTACCCTGAAAGTGCACTTTTGTCCAGAAATGCAGATTAATGAGATTCAATGCTCTTTATGAATATTAAAGCTCACAAAGTGTCGTTTTCATATCACTATATATTTGACAGAATTTCGTGTGTTTTAGTGACTTTTTAGGAAAGAAGACACTTTGTGATGGTTATCATAAGGAGCAAGCATCTCATTAACCTGCATTTCTGGACATATCTGTGAAAGTGATAATGATTCTGGGGTAATGTATTCCAACCGGGCATGCAATTTCAAGGAGGGTCGTTCCCTTCCCATTACTTTGAAACAGACAAGCACAATCATTGTTGATAGTTAAGTGAAAGTATTGAGTGAAATAGTGAGATCTATAAAATACTGCAGCCCCTCCTGAAATAACCTAGGCTGACCATTTACCAAATGGAAAAATATAGTATCAAAGCTTGAAAATCTTGCTAGTAACTGCATCAGTCTTTGCTGTTGAAGGCCTGGATGGTTGGCAAGGAGATCAACTCCATAAGGCTCGGGACAGGTAAGATACCCTCCTTGATTTTCACTGGGCCAAGTGGAATAGTCACAATCACGAGAGGTGTGAGCAAAAGAAAGACTTAGCCTACCCCTACTGCGTTAACGTTTGCTCTCGTTCCACGCGATCAATTTTCAATTTTGTACTCCAAATACAAAATTGAAAATTGAAATCAATTTTTCATTTTTGATTTTGCTTAATGAATTTTGATTTTTGACTTAAAACAAAATTGAAAATCGAATCAAATTTTCAATCTTTGTTTCCAAAAGCCGATTGACTGCTTGTAATAATATTTTTTTTATTTATATGAATCCTTGGAAATAGCAAAATTGTGTTGAATAGAGTAATAGTTTCAATTAAGTATTTAAAATATTAAGGTTTTTTCAACAATATGTTAGTTTTGTTTCAAAAAACCGAGACGAATTGATAAATAACACAAAAAGAAAGTAAAATTTCATTTTCTATTGAAAATGACATGGACGAATGACACACGGACCGCGTATACTGTATATGCGTATTCAAAATGATGAAAACTCTTTCTTGCTCTGTAGCAAGAAACAATGACCTGTTAAGAAAAGAAGAAACAATAGGTTAGCTTATACATACCAATGAGTCATACGCCCATATACTGTATACGCGTATGTGCATATATGTATACGCGTATACGCGTATTGGGCTGACGCGCATTACTCATATATTTTGGTTTCGGTATATCTGAGCTGCACTGTAGTTCACAGATGTAAATGTAATATTTTAAGATTCTGTTTTATAGAGTACCTGCTTTTTGGGTGGGTGTAGTGAGTGGAGAAAAACATTTACATTCGAGTTCTTGTTGAATAAATATGTTAAATCATATTTTTTAACACTGTTCTCTGTAAATAGCCCATAGTGCACAGACTTCAATCCAAAATTTTAATATACACTTGTTATAACAACAAAACGAATCAAAAACCTTATATTTGCATCCCTTTTTGACTAAGGAAAATTGCAAATTTACAAGTGCAGCACACAATTGAAACAAAATATCAGCAAACCAATGCAGATAAGAAGGAACAAAACTTGAAATCCTGAAGTCTTTCAGCTTACCATTGGCTCTCTCCACATGAATCCGACATTTGGCAATGGTCTTGGTAGCCTTTGCCTCACCCTCTGTGAAAATTCCATATTTAGGAAGAGTGAGATACTGACTGAAACATCACAAGGTAAAATGTCCTGAATGAGGAATCCTTTGTCAGCCAACACAATATCCCAGCTATCAAATGCCTGAGCAGACCAGACTGCTCCACGATGGCCTTGTCTGAAATAGAACATGGATAAAGCTGACTGATTGTTTCCCAAATGTCTTTGTTCCTTAATATTGGTCAAATTGATTGCATATATATGACTGCAAGGTGTTTTTTGGCTAAAAAGAAAACGATCTTCAAGCACATTTGAAAGTACACTGTCATGAAACATGGAATGCATTAGCATGTGCCCTGTTTGTTCCTTCCTACCACCCAACAGTAATTTTCCTAACAAACCAGTACATTTTACAGACGTGTCACGCTAAATGAAATGCAGTTTTCAAGTCAGGTCTCATGCTCAATAGAAAGAAGGCATCAAATCTTCACCAAACCCGATGTTGTTTCGGGCCTTTTTATGATCATACTAGTCCTTATAGTCATAAAAAAAAAATTCCCCGCTAAATCCATGAAATACATGCCTTAAGGCAAAATGAGTAGAGGTTTGCTTACACTTAAAAGGAAGTTACAATATTTTAAATTCGTATTTCGGTCAAACCCTTGAGATCCAAATCTTCCACCTGTATATTTAAAGTTCGTGTGACCTGCAAACTTCCAGTGTCCTTCGATAGATTGTGTGTAATATATTATAAGCAACAGAAACTTCCACTATAAAGGTGAAGACATGGCTCTCAAAGATTTAACGTGAATATGAATAAACGATGAATTACTTGTCTTGGTTACTATAAGTATAATATTCAATCTATTTTATATGTATATACTTACTTCTCATGTTTACTTTAAGTATAATATTAATTTATTTTAGTCCCAGTTAATTCCTTGAAATCCTAATCGTCTGGCTGTGTGTTGAATGTTTCTTTCACCTGCAACTTGCAGTGTCATGCAACACAAACTTCTACTATTAAGGCGGGAGACATGGATTTGACAGGAGTGTGAAGAATTAAGTGATCAGATTTAAAACAACATGCAATTTTGTGGCTACTGACAAAACATTTATTGGGCATTGTCGAAGTCTCATCAGGGCTGCTTTTTATGTCATTGTTTTCGATTTCTTCCGATAGCATAATCAAAGAAGACACAACACTGCGACTAGTGACAGCAAGGTGCAACGCGCGAATTGACATTGTTATGGCACAATGTTGTAATTAGCTTATCATAGAGAGAGAAACAGTAGGTCAGGTCCTCAAAAGCAGAGAAGGTGTTATAAAACAGAGATGCAGTCCTTTTAGGGCAAAAATATGCATCACTTCTTGAAATTCATATATTCATAATCACTTAGCAAGTACTAGTGGTGTATATAAGAAGCAAGCTTAGGCTTCATTTCTGTCCAGTGTCAATTCTGTTGAGGATGCGGCGGGCACAACAGCCAAGTAAACAGTTGAATAGAGAGGCAATTTGTGGGCAAGCGTGATCCAAAAGCCAAGTACACATACTCATTTAAGTGCGAGGCCAAACCATTCATCAACACTCTTGCCATGAACGAACATTTCAAGTAGAGGCTAATCAGAGAGCTGAAAAGGTCATTGAACTCCTATCAGATCCTCACTGTGAGCTGTTCCAACCTTTGATAATAAACTACAATCTCATTGAAGTAAATGGTGGTATTTGCTGGTCCGTAAAGAAGCGTGCCTTTTTACAGAGCCCACTTAACACCAATGACGTTGGAAAAATATCGCCCAGGGCATTTTGTGTGTATGATTCCACAAAGGATCCACATCACAAGTACTTCAAAGAGATCTTGGAAAATAGTTTGTCCCCAGACGAGTTGGCCAAGTTTTGTGATGACTTCCTGAAGTTATTGAATTATAACAAGAAACAACACAAGGACAAGCTACTTTGCCTCCTGGGCAAAGCAAACAGTGGCAAGACAAGCTTGTTTTTTTCTAATCCAGGGGTTGATACACCATGGCAATATTGCAACAGTGACCAAACAAAGAGCCTTTAATAAAGCGATGATCACGTCATTTACTGAAGTGATCTTCATTGATGAAGCCAGTGAGAGCACCCTGGATATTGGCAATTGGAAGGTCTTGATGCAGGGGGGGATACTCTGCGCATGATGTAAAGTAACAGACCGCAAAAGCCTTCCTCAACAAGTGCCCCATGATAATCACCGCCCAGCATAAGCTGCAGTTTGGTCCAACACACCAACCAGCTATGGAAAAACGACTGACAGTTAGGTGTTCAAGGCTCTTCCAAATCCTAAGAAAAACATTGCAGCATGGCTGAAGAAACACGCCATGGATTGCATGGTGTGGGGCACAGAAAAGGCAAAAGATTGTCACGGCGACGGTTAGGGCGATGAAAATGATGAAGACGACACATGCAGTGAAGATGAAGAAGGAATCCTGCAGGACAAGGAAAAAGAGGAACTCAGATGTTTTACGCTGGCCAGTTCCCTCCCCGAGGACAAGCTCAAAAACCACCACAGGAACCTTGGCTCCCTCAGGTCTAAGGAAGCGTTGGCAGAACGCAAGTGAGCTTGCAGGATGCTTGGCCTTTTCACGGAAGGAAACCAAAACCTGGTAAAAAGCTTAATGGAGCCCCTCCCATTTGCGGAAGTGGAAAATAACTACAGCGTTAAAGAAGGTGAGGCCGAAGAACAAGATTTGTTCCTGACACCAAGAACGCCGTCTTACGTTCCACGCCTAAACAATGTAGATCAGTACTGGCCACAGTCACCCTGCTCTATTGCAGCATCTCCAGCACCTGACTCTTCTCTGGTTCCGAGCAGCGCACTATCGCCGACGCAGTCTGCCCTTCGAAACATCAACGACCTTGCCATCTCAGAAGAGTTATTTCGAACCTGTGCCACAAAGAGACGCAAAAATTTTCTGGCCAGTCAAGATCGGGCCAAGAAAAGGAAGCCAAACATGCTCCTAACTACTTTAGCGCTAGCCAAAAGTAAAACTGACCAGACCAAACTCAAACTATCACTTCAGTTGTACGTACTTAATATATTACATTAATTAAAGCCATGCTTTGTAAGAGCAAAATTATTATAGTTCTGTGGCAGTTCGGTTCAATAAATGACAAGCATTTTGTTTCAATGACTGTTGTTAAGGTTTACTTAATGAGAAAGCACAATGAGTTTTAAAGAAGCAGATATGCCAAAAACAACTTATCTTGGCAATTAGAAAAGTGTTCAGTTCAGGTGCATGGCCAACATGAAAATTTGAGTTCCCCCCTTTTCTTTGGAGAGTCTGCCGTTCTTCCGTCTTAAAATTTGAAACCATGGTCTCTCAAAAATGCGGTCCACTGTCCAAACCTGTGCTTAGTTATCCCTTTCTTTAGAAAATCGTCCTCTTCTGTTCTAAATTTCAAAACATGACGAATGTTGCTCTGAGAGCGCAAGATTCTTTTAGGCAGGGCGTCCATTTTTGGGGAGGAGCTGATATTTTGCACTCTTTCAACTGAAGGCCCGGCCTTGGACGTGGAATCTCCGAGTCTCGCGTGGATGTCCTTGTCTGCTTCTGAACCCTTGGCACTTTGAAGTTTCTGTAGGCACTCATGACCCTTCAAAGCAACTTCATGGGATCGTTGTTTTTGATAGTGAACTTTAGCAACAGCAAAGCTGTGTTTTTGGTCTTCCGACAAAATCATCTGCTCATCCCTAGTGAGCTGATCAAGGCTCTGTGTTTCAACAATTTGGTGATAGTGCGTGGGATGGATGTACTTTCCAAGTGCATCAAACACTAGCTTGCTCATGATCTCACCCAATTTACCATGTTGGTCGCCATTTCTGTTGACGAGAACAAAATCGCACCAGGGTTTAAGCAAAGGTCTAACGTACGAGATGTAACCATTGAGCACTTGCATGTTTGCGTCGGTCAGAATCAAAGAATCAAATTCATACTTTCCAGCAGTCTTGAACGCTTTCTGATCAATGAATCCACCCTTTTCCTTAGCTGTGCAAATTTCATGGCAAATGCCAGGTCTGAAGGGTTCACTTGAGCTGGACTTGATTTGCAAATCTTCACAGTATTTTTGTAATGCAGCAGATGGAATTTCACGACCTCCAACAGTTCTTCCATTGTTGCCCAGTGGCCTCTTGCTTCCAGGGTCTCAATGTCTAAATCTTGTGTCCACTGCAATCGCATCGTCTTTGCGACTGTCTTACGTGCTCTTTTGAGGTACAATTCTGTTGTAAAGAAATTTTGAAAGACTGCCTCCGATGCGCCATGAAGTTTTCTGAAGTTGATCATCTCAGAAATAGCATCTATATATCCCAAACGCCCACCATGGCCGAGCTTGCATTCGTCTTGTAAGTAGTTGATAAACTACTTGACAAACAAATTTGGAGAACACAAACTTAAGTCCACTGCGTCAAAAGTCAACTCTTCCTCATCTTTGCAACAAAATCTAAGAAACTTAAAGCATCGTGTAACTATTTGTTGGGCTGCACGATCTTTCTTGTAACCGTCACCACTTCCAGTCAATCATTTCATGAATACTTCGCCAATGTCACAAGATAATGAAAATGAGGGAAGTAACTTTATGGCATGCTTTGTGGTCTTACTCGTTTGATCTTGAATTGCACCCTCTATTGAAAAATTGCTTGCTACCTTTAGCGAATCCGAGATGACTTCTTTCGAAATGGGTTTTTCGTCAAAGAAAAATAACCAACTGTGCTTGGTGTTAACATGTTTTCTGCAGCCTCTCTGACTCTGAAACCCATCATGGTCACACTCTTGTATTGGGCAGTGATACAAACTGTCAGTTTCATCTTTTTTTCCAAGTGAAGGCATTTTGGTTTTGGTGACGCTCCATCGATATCTAACCAATTGACTTTGCACTTCTTACTCATTTTGCCATTTTAAAAACATTATGCCAGTGGGAACTGATGACAAATAATGGAACTGCACATATATATATGTTTTTATTTGCCAAGGCATGCCCTTACCTGCCCGCTCTCATTACTATTGTGTAAAATTCATGACAGTTAGATGCAGCCAAACTTGCCCAAGCAGGTCTGTGCGTACCCTATTGTTTGCTTCATTAAATACACCTTAACTTGGGACCATATAGCAATGGAAAACAAAATGGTCCAAAATGTGTTCCCTAGTCATAAACTTAAGAACAATATGTTTCATTCACAGATAGGAACTCGGAACAAAACAGTCCTAAATGGCCAATTTGGGAACAATGTGTTCAATGTACAGATAAGAACTCTGAACAAAACAGTCCTAATTTACCAATTTGGGAACAGTGTGTTCCATTTACAGATAGGAACTCGGAACAAAACAATCTTAATTTACCAATTTGGGAACAGTGTGTTCCATTTACAGATAGGAACTTGGAACAAAACAGTCCTTTTGCCAATTTGGGAACAATATGCTCCATTCACAGACGAGAATTCGAAACAAAACAGTGCTAAATGTCCAATTGTGAACAAACTGTTCCATTTGCAGATGGGAACTTGGAACAAAACAAAGGAGGACATTTCACCTATCCCAAGACACTTTGCTGCAATTTTGTGATCTCCCGTCACGGTGAAAAGATCATTTTATGGTATTCAAGCCAATTTTCATCCACTGAAAATCTACGCGACTTCTTTTATCCAGGTAAGTTTCAATAGGCCCATTGTTTCTTTGATGTTTCTTGAACATTATTATCCAGTTCATTGTCCAATTGATGTTTTGTTCTTCTAGCCAGGACATCCTTTTGTAACCGTCTTTGCTCAAGCAAATAGACAATGCTCCGACGACCTCGAACAATCAGGCGAGTGTATATTGATATGGTTGAGTTTTTGCGTAATAAATTATTAATATTTATGGGGAAGGGATTAGTTATGCTTGATCAGCACTCCGACCTCTTTCAACTTCGCGATTTAGACTGGTTTGACCGTTGTGAAAATTTCAAATTTTCTGCTGTTTGTCCGCCGAAATGCAAGATGAAGGTGTCAGATTCAGTGAACGAAATGCCGCAAACATGGCGCCAATTTTGTCGACCTCTTGCTTGTTTTACCTATATTTGCATTTTGTGTGCGCTCTTTCTCTTTATGTACTTCGAGTAATTTGATTATTTTCTGACTGGAAACTATTCCGATGTCGTTATTGAACATAAAATTGTTTTTCTATAGGTCAATGGAAGGTTGGCAGAAGCGATCGCACGTGGAGACTGGCAACACGCCACTTAAGCCAGCCGAAAAGAAATCTCGCGAACTCGAATGCTCCCACGAAGAATCGCCAGTTCGTCGATCGCTTGGCTTTCAACAAAGCTTTAGTCCCGCTCAGAAGGTAATTCTTTTCATGAATGTGTGCAATATGTGTATCTCACAGTGTACTTTAAGCTCATGTAACTTGTGTTTAAAAGACGTATCACTGATCATTCGCTTGCCTCCTTCAGTCTGAAAAAGTGTCATGCTTGTTTTATTTAATTCCTTGAAATATTTCCTTTCTCGACTTCAGGCATCTCGTCGTATCCTTAAAAAAGCAAGGTTGGTGCAATCCCAAAGAAGCCCCAAACAGCTGCCATCAGTTTCAAAGAGGTCTTTCCCGTGGCAAAGAAAGGGAGCAGATCGCTCTAATTCAGTTTATTGCTTTATTTGGTGAGTTAAAGAAAGAAGGTAGCGAATGGCCTACATTCGGTAATCGCCACGAATACTGGAACAAAGCAGCAGATTTTGTGCAAGACACTGCAGGGACTGAATTTCTAAGATCTGGTAAGTTCATATTTAGGAGCTCTTCAAATTTATTCTTCAATGAGATTTACTTAGTGTATACTGGCCTTTTTTTCTTTGTGTAGCAAGTAACAGAGATAGAATTTTTTTATGAGCTTTATTTCAGGAAATAAAGGGACAAAAAAAGCAGAATCGAATAACATTAATAGAACATGCAAAA
The DNA here is from genome assembly GCA_019787425.1 of Platygyra sinensis. Taxonomy (NCBI): domain Eukaryota; kingdom Metazoa; phylum Cnidaria; class Anthozoa; order Scleractinia; family Merulinidae; genus Platygyra; species Platygyra sinensis. The sequence goes on from JAHPZR010034625.1 coordinate 11,336, forward strand.
AATTGCATAAAGACAGTAAATGGCCGTTTTCACACTAGAGGACAAACAAATCATCTGGACAGACAAATCTTTCTCAGAAGAACAAATCATAATCATTCATCTGATGTGAAAACGGGAGGAACAAAGTTTTCAGTGAACAAATCGTCTGATATTTGGCTGTCTGGAAAGACGATTTTTCCCAGACGATTTGTCTGTCAAGTCGAACAAGTTGAGAGCAGTACAACATAAATTCAAATCAGACGGACAAATGCCAGATGACTTGTCCGTCCAGATGATTTGTTCAACCTCTAGTGTCAAAACAGCCAATGAAACGAAAATGGCAATTTTGTTGCAGGAAGCAGCATCCAACATAAAGTTCTTGGTGAACTAAAAAATAAATTTGCCACAGTAACAGAAGCAGAGGATGCAATGGATATCACTGTAGAGTCTTGCATTGATGGCATACCGAAAGGACCTACAAACTTACCTGATGTGGTGCAGCAGCTGCGTGTATCACCTGCATTACTGGGAAAAATGACGAGTCTTTCTCCTAATCAGATTGGTGATTTAGTCATTGAAGGGTTGGCTTCCTTGAGTGGTGGGAGAAGTGGAACTTCCTTTGTTACTGATGTAAGTGATGTGCTGGTGGCATTCTTGGAGAAACTGGAGTATGGAGATGTGTTAGATATTGTGGACAAGTTATACACCTGGGCAGCTCGCAAGATTGGTATTAATTCCAATCCACGAACATTTGTGCAGCTGTCCATGGATGCTATGAAGAGGCTTGTGGAAAACAGCAAGCCCAATTTGGTCCTGAAGTTCTGCCAAGGACTTGCCATGGACAGACCGAACAATGCAGGGCCACTCATCCCAATACATAGAATGCCATTTGGTTTAATCCAATATTGCATTGAATTCTTTACATACACAAATGTGATGCAGGTAGGTGTCACAATTTTTTTTTACTGTCTTTTCTAAAAGAGGCAATGTCAGAGTAAAATTTTTAGGCTGTATTGTGTTGTTCTCCTTCAAGTGCCTATGAAGTAAAAAATAATTGCTGCTTATTTGAAAGGCTTTTAAAAGTAAAGAAGAATGGCATTTTCCTTTTAGGAATATCTTTTTTTTAGAGATATTTATGTTTTTGTATTATGCAAATGAGGAAAGTGATGATGTCATAGGTGGTTCCACTAAAACAGTACAACACTCAATCAAGAATATCTCCAAAAATATTAGAGCAGTGTTCTTCAAACTTGGCACCAGAAACATACATCACAAAAATGGCACCTATTATGTCGTTGCCATGGCAACATACTCGGCTCCAGTCTCTTTCTGTGAAAAACCAAATATCCCCATTTGCAATCTTTTGAAGTGGGACAGAGGGCCTAGCTCAGCACACATATGATTCCCATATTGCCTTAACTATCCCCACTAGGTTGTTGTGATTGGATGACCCTTGTTTGGGATAAAATCTGGAAATTTTAGTCCAGCGGCATAACTGTCGTCATGGCAACAGCACGACAGGTGTCATTTGGTTTCTTTTGTGATGTACAGTCGTGATGCCAAGTTTGAAGAACACCGCTTTAATATTTTTAGAGATATTCTTTATTGAGTGCTGTACTGTTTTAGTGAAACCACCTATGACATCATCACTTTACTCACAAAAACGTAAATATCTCTAAAATGAAAAAAGATATTCTAAAAAGAAAAACGCCATTCTTCTATACTTTGAAAGGCCTTTCAAATAAGCAGCAATTATTTTTTACTTCATAGGCACTTTCAGAGGAGGAGTGTGGGATAATTTCCCGAACTGCTCAAGTATGTGTTTATATAGTTGTCAGTCACTTTCGAATAGACCTCTTTAGCTTGGGCAGTGTGTTTTCCCATTGTATACCACGTGATATTCTCATGAGAATTTCTTTTTTATCCATCTTAAAATTATTCATTTATATACATGCAAAGTTGGAGGAGTCGAGGAGAGAGTATGATCAAGGAGTGGCCTTAATAAGTAACATTGCTGGAATTGACAACCGAGATGGTCTCCAGTTGGAATTGCAAAAGTTAATTGACAGTTTGGAGGATATCTCATTTCTTGACGACAGTTTTCACTTAGCTGTTGAGGATTATAGAAAAAATTTGAGAATCGATCAACACCAGAGGAAAACCTTAAGAATGCCAATTGGAATGTTGTCGAATTCCAAACTCTCCTCCAGCAGGCACAATCCCTAAAGGAGGTATATGAGGAGCAGCTCGCTTGCCTTAATCCAGCTGTGTATTTGCCCCGTCATATGCTAACCATCAGAACCTCTTTGAGAGGATTGGTTAAAGAGGTGAAAGGCTACCTCCGCAACCTTTTCAAGAAGAAAAGGATAGCTGCCACCCATGTGCTAGTTCTGATGCTCTCAGATGAAAGAAGAAATAAGAAGCCCTATGCATTGCCAATCAGATATGTGCCCTACAGGAGTATGTGGGACCAGTATGTCTATGGTCTAACGAGGGATGTTAAACTGAAAATGCAAGAGAGAGGCCTTAATCTAGTAGGTGGGTACATGTATTGAATTTTAACAGTGGTTGATCAACATGGAGTTGAACCATAATGTTTGTGTGTGTTTTTTTGTGACATATTTTTGGTAATAAATCTGCGGTGAATGAAAGTAAAGATAAAAATCAGTTTGATCTAAGACAGCATTAAAAATTGTAACATGCACATTAACCATTGAACACCCTGGTCGTAGTTAGCTTGTGTTGCAAGGAATGATGCACTCCAATCTGCAACCAACGTAAGTGTGGAAACAAAGTATTATTCTTAGGCATACATATCTGTGCTGTGTTAGTCAGAAGAAATTCTCAAGTTTATCTCTGTGAACATGTTTACAGGGCCCCTTAATCAATTCTTTTTTTGAAAGTAAGTCTTACTTAAAGGGGCTCAGTCATAGATAAATGGTTTGAAAAGTTTAGCTAAACTTTTCAAATTCGTTGTTTGTAATCTGTGTCAATGTTGTCCATCCTTAACCATCCTTGTTCCTTCATGGTTTATTATTATCTCTTCGATGTTTTTCTATCTTTGTATAGTATTATTTTCAGGTTTCCTTCACTTTAATGGTTATTTTGTCCCATGGTCAAAATAACTCAAAATATCATGACTGAGCCCCTTTAAGAGTGAACTCTCCAAACATGGCAATCAAAAGAGGATAACATTGTTTTTTTAGGGACTGTTACAGCTGGAGAGTTCTGCTCATTGAGGTCGAGGGGAGAAACAAGGGCCCTTCATTTATGGCAACTTATACATGACGCAAGAGAGAGTATCCAGAAGTTAAGTAAGAGGACTTTACTGGAAATGCTGATTTTGATAGACAGTAAGTTGAACAGGTGTAAATCTCAGTGTGTTGTAAGAGAAGCACATGTTGTTTACGTTTTATTGTCATATTAGACTGAAGGTTTCAATTCTTGTGTATTGTTGACAGATTTATGATTGTTGAACCCAGACCAGCAAAACTGTCACTATATATGTAATGTTATTTAGTTACGGAGATGTAAACAAACACAGGCTGAGAAAGCTTAATCTCCAATGCAGTGCTAAACCCATTTCATATTTCAGTGAGGTGATTGTTTGTTACTTTTTTTTCTTGGGTGTGACATGCAGCTATAATCTGTGTTCCTAATTTCAGCCACTCCAGATGGAAGCCCTATTGCAGCAAGACCGAACAGTGTCATTCCTCACCATGTTAGTCCAGAAGCCAAGACCCCAAAATTAGGGTTTCATACACTGATCGGGTCAGAAAAGGTTTGATGGCAGATTTTGCTAGAAAAGGACCTGCTCATCAATATCAGGTAGTTTGTAGAGTTGAATTGTGGTGTAGGTTACGAGTTAAGAGGGTATTTTCACACGCCACCCCAAAAAGTTCATGGAAATGAGGCTCAGCCATTTGACATATGATAATTCCTTAACTTAACCTTTATTATAACAGGAATCATCAAGTATAGTTAAATCTTAACGATACAAATTAGAGTCATGCTCAAAATTTGTAAATAAAAGTCACGTGACTGAGCATGTGATATTCAAGAGGCCAAAAATAGTCTTTAAGAGCTATAAATAACATATTTACACCTCTTCATTGCCATAAATTTAGAAATTATCCATTGATATTCTACTATTTTCTACAAAAATGTCGTACATCCAACAGTTTCAGCCAAATTCTAGCTTATTCAGCCTCAAACGACGATATAATAACCCTTTTTGCCTCTTTTACTAGTCAGCATGAAAATGAGGCCAAGTCAGGAAACTACTGTTTAGGGCTATATCTTTAAGTGTTTTATGAAGAAAAACACTTCTGATATCGTTATCTCTAACTGATATATAGCTCAGTTATGTTCAAACTATGCAAACTAGGGTCACGTGACTGAGCACTAAAACTCAGAAGCCAAAAGTTCTATTGATGTGCCAGAAATAGCCTATTAAATCGCTCTCACTGACAGGAATGTATTATGCCTGGACGTACGCTTACATCACATTGTGGGTTAGTGGGATACATTTTGAGGCTGAAGTACACGAGATTGTAACAAATTTTCGGCCTTCCTGAGGACTGTTGACTATGGAGGCGGGGCTAAATCAATTATGCTTCCTAATCTCGATTTTTGCCTTTTAGCAAACGAACCTCTGAAAATGGTCGCCTAGTTCACTAAAGCAGACGTTGAACCAGCAGCATATACACCTGACTCAATCAAGAGATCCTCAAGTCCAGAATCAGCATACTTCTTCCCTAGCAGGGAGAGAAAGTTCAGAGCGATGTGGAATCCTCCCATGCGTACCACCCTGGGGCAGATCCAGGGGTGGTTCGGTCGAACCCCCTAAACTGAACGTAAAAACGTATAACAAACGTGTGGTTAGAAAAACGCGAACCAACTCAGCTAATAAATATATCTATAAGTTTTGAAAATGATATTTCTTTGTGTCTTTGTACGCGAAATTCAAAACAGCAATAAAAAAAGACAAATTTGCGCCTAGTTGAAAATGGCCTCTAGTACGTCCGCTTGAGCTATAAAATTACTGCTTATTAACGCTTTCGCGTCCCGCCAAAACTGACAGTTTATGCCAAATCTGCCAATCAATTTTTATTCCGGCATTGCGTAAAGCCACGCCGTTCTTTGGAAATCAGAGTTGTCGATCGTTTTCTCAGTGAGTCAAAGATTGCGCCGGGAGTATTTTAAAGAGAAAATTTACTTAAACATTCCCCAACGTCAACTCATGACTTAATATGTCGAAGAGGGCAAAGCAACCACAAATTCATCGGTTTTTCCGACCATCATCAGCAAGGTAAGCATTAATAGATTAGTCTATTACATGAGTACGCTTAATTCTAACAAGCAGACAGTGCTGATTTCTCGAGAGTTGTTTCACGAATCCATTTAACACTGAAATGTCACAAGTTTACATTCTAAATTTTCTTCCCTAGATCGAAGACCAGCGAAGATAATGAGTCTTTTGAGCAATCATCTCATTCTTCTAGCAGTTTGAATGAGAGCTCGAGTAGTGCAAAGAGGATTCGTTGCTCTAGCGATGCCGGTAAGAACATTTTCCATAACCATACTACAAGCTATCAGTTTGGCACTCGTCAACACTTTTTTTTCATTTTTGTGTTTACAGAGACCGAAAAAGTGACCCAAACAGGTACAGGCAGTGAAGATTTGCCAGTGACCGTCGCTTATTCAAAGCAAGGTATTTCATTTTTTAAATTAGTGATTAGGTATAGATCAGAAACGGCTTAAGCTTATATATTAAATAAAAATGGAAAATGTCACTGCCATCATCAAAGCTCGGACACAATTTTAGGTGCAAAGCAGTGCTACTTAACTTCACTCATGCTTTTTTAAAGCAGAATTCTGTTCTCTGCGTGACAATTCAGACTAACCATGACAATTTGTAAACATGCGGGATAAGTCGAGTCACGATCATTATCAGTTTGATGCGGCTTTGTCGGAGACCTCTAATTTAAGTTATTTCCGACACGTTTCTTTGCCGGCGGAGTGAATAAAATGAACAACGTAAACAAGGTCCATTATCATGATATCTGATTTGGGCATTTTCCAATATTTTCTCAGGTGCTACCATGATGAGTCTTCCTCGCGAAGTCCTTTTGCAAATATCAAAGTGGCTCTCATTGGAAGAACACATGACACACCTTGCGCCAGTCTGCAGATATCTTTATGATGTCATGCATGATTCTAGTCTTTGGAGAACTCTTTACTCAAACGCTGAATTTACTCTTCATTCGTTTAATTCGTTATTTAGACACGATAGGGATTTACAGCATCTAGGCATTAGACATTCGCAAAGATCTCTAACTTTTATTACTGACGCTTTTTTATTGAACAAAAATTAATGAATTGTTGCAACTTAATATCTTTGGATCTTGGATACAATGTTAGTTAGTTAAGCCCTTGGCTCCAGGTTGGAGCATGGGCCATCAACAAAAAAAGCCTCCAGAGACGCCTCTTTTCTGCCAGCTGTTTCAGCTCCTTCCAGTTCTTCCCAAGAACCTTCATCTCTTTCTCCATATCCCTCCTCCAGCTATTTTTGGGGCGACCCCTCTTTCGTTTACTTGCTTGACCATTGGAATTTGACCTGTCCGCTCCCAGAGCTCTTCATTTGTAATCTTGTCTGTCCACCGTATCTTCAGGATTCGACGCAAGCAATGATTAACAAATGATTGTAACTTTCTTATCGTTTTGACTGTCATCTTCCACGTCTCTGCCCCGTACAACAGCACAGATTTTACATTAGAGTTGAATATTTTCAGCTTAGTTGATGTAGATATGCTGCCAGAGCTCCAGATCTGCTTAAGAGAGTGGAAGGCTCCTCTTGCCTTATTAATCCTATTTGCAACATCTGCGTCAGTTCCTCCACTTGTGTCTACTATGCTCCCAAGATATGTGAAGGAGTCCACCTCTTCAATATCGACATCATTCACTCTGATCTTCCTGTTTGAGCCTGAATTGATCTTCAAGACTTTGGTCTTTGCGGAGTTGATAACAAGGCCAGCTCTTCTTGACCTTTCTTCCAGAATGGTGGTTTTGTTCTGCATTTGGGCCCCTGAGTGAGATAGTAAAGCAATATCATCCGCATAATCGAGGTCATCAAGCAGCTGGGTGAGAGTCCATTGTATTCCGTTCCTGTGGCCCGTCATCGACGACTTCATTATCCAATCAATTGCCAGGAGGAATAAGAACGGTGAGAGAAGGCAGCCTTGCCTTACTCCAGTTTTAACTTCGAAGCTCTCCGACAAATGTCCTTCATGAATAACTTTTGCATGTGGTGCCTTCGTAAGAGTTTTTTATGATGTTAATAAACTTTTGCGGAATTCCATAATGAGCTAGTAATTTCCAAAGAAAGGGGCAATCTAGACTATCAAAGGCCTTTTGGTAATCCACGAAATTGATGTACAAGGACGAGTTCCATTCAATGGACTGCTCTACGATGATACGTAGTGTGGCAATCTGGTCTGTGCATGACCTAGCTTGCCTGAAACCAGCTTGATTGTCCCTCAAACTTCCATCCACTGCAGATCTTAACCGTTCTAACATAATTCGGTTGAAGACTTTACTTGCTATACATAACAAAGTAATACCTCGATAATTATCACAATCCCTGAGGTTCCCCTTCTTAGGAAGTTTAACTATAAGACCCTCTTTCCACTCAGTGGGTGATTTCTCGTTCTCCCAGATGCTCTTGAATAGTTCATAAAAGACCTCTGTGGTGGTGTTGATATCTGCTTTGAATACCTCCGCAGAAATGTTGTCAGTACCTGTTGCCTTTCCGTCCTTCATCTTCCTAATAGCACTACTAATCTCGCTTCTTGAAGGTATGGCGTAGTTAACTGGGAGTAGATGATCAGCTTCTGGGATGTCGGTTCCTCCAACTGGGGGTGGCCTGTTCAGGACCTCTCCAAAATGTTCGACCCATCTATGCAGCTGCTCCTCAGTGGTGGTCAGAATATTTCCTTGCTTGTCCTTGATGGTATGATTAACATGACCAAATTTCCCAGCTAGTTTTCTGGTTGTATAATACAGGTCTTTCATGTTCCCTTTTGCTGCGGCATCCTCTGCCTCCTTTGCTAAGTTCTCTATATAACATCTCTTGTCCTTCCGAGCACTCTTTCTAGCTTCTTTATGCGCAACATCGTAATCCTTTTGCGCCTGTGCCTTTTCTGCCCGCGTCCGACTGTTGTTAACCCGCTCTTTCTTGCACTTCCTTTCTCTCACTTTCTTTAGTGTATCCATTGAGATCCATTCCTTGTTATTGGACTGCTGTCTTCCTAGAGTGTCATCACAGGTATTAATCCATGAGCTCTTTAGATGTTCCCAGAGCGTGTCAATTGTGCCGTCTTCATCGTCAATATCTTCCAGTGCTTGGAACCGATTCCTAAGGTTGATTTGGAAAGCCTCTACAACAAAAGGATCCTTCAGGTGTGTCACGTTATATTTGGCTCTAGTTTGCTGTTGAGCCTGACACCACTTTAGCTTTAGTTCTAGGGTGGCTACTAGTAGATGATAGTCGCTACCGGCGTCTGCTCCCCGCATAGCCCTGACATCATGTAAAGATCTTCTAAACTGTCGGGCAATACAAACATGGTCTATCTGGTTCTCGGTGATGTTATCCGGGGAGCGCCACGTGGCTTTGTGGATCCTTTTGTGAGGGAAGATACTCCCACCAATCACCAGGTCATTGTTGGCACAGAGGTCTGCGAATAGCTCGCCATTTTCGTTCATCTCTCCTAGCCCGTGTTTTCCCATTACAAGCTCATACTCTCTGTTGTCACCTCCTATCTTGGCGTTGAGATCTCCCATGAGAATGGTAACTTCCTTTCCTCTCTGTCTTGCAATGAGACTCTGCAATGCGTTGTAAAACTCCTCCTTGGTTGCTTCTTCGGCTTCATTTGTTGGTGCGTAGCATTGGATAATTCTAACATTAATTTTGCCATGCGATGTCCTGAAAAGGGCAGTAATAAGTCGAGAGTTGATCGGCTTCCAGCTAATAAGCGTCTTAACAGCATGCTTGGAGATCATGAGTGCCACTCCTTCCGTGTGTGGGGTGCTTGGATCTTCATGGCCTGAGTAGAGCACCGTCTCTCCTGAGCCGAGTTTGCACTTACCAGATTGTATCCAACGAACTTCACTGAGACCAAGGATCTCCAGACTGTAATTCCTCATTTCCTCTGCAATGGTCGATGCTCTTCTGGTTTGGTACATGGACCTGACGTTCCACGTACCGATTCTGATGGCATGTCTTGTAGAAAGAAGGTTAATCAGCCGCCGAGGGTCCTTCTGACTTCGCCTCTGCTGCGTCATTCTCCCGGGAGGGCCTTCTCCTGCCAAGACGTCAGTAAAAGTGTTTCTATCTGTTGATGTTTCAGTAATCATTGTGTATCCACCTGACAGGTGATTGGCCTATCAAGCTTCACCAGAGCCCTGTTAGCCGGCTTTACCTGTTTCCGCCTCCCACGACGAGGACGTAGGGTTGGATTTATAGGAGTACAATACTACAATACTTGGATTTTTTCTTTACACTTTGTGAGACATATGCCTAGTTTAAGAGAACTTGATATAACAAGTTGCCAAAATGTTACATTAGAAAGTCTAGTAACTTCCCTTTACAAAAAAAGTACACTAGAAATATTAAGAATGCCTAATTGTTTTTAAGTAGACGGAATTTCCTTAGTGTCTGTAGTAAAATCCTTACCTGACATTAAAATTGTCGACGCTGGTGGATGTGAAACAATATCCGTAAATCAAGCTCGAGATATTTTGCAGAATTGCCAACTCTCTGAATTTTCTTTTTCCCCTAACTGGGATCCCCCAGATTTGTGGGAACGACTTTTCACTGATTTTAAACATGTCAAGTTGGGTGATTTAACTCTTTAAACTAGAAGTCCACAGAAATATTGTGAGAGTCAAACACCCTGGCTTTCCGCACAAGGAAAAAGAACATTAGTTGTATTGTTAAAATTGTGCGATTTCTGTGACCTGTCCTGTTCTATAAACGTATGTCAAAACGGTATTAAAATAATTTTAAAAAAGGTTGTGCAATGGCAATTTACTTTGATGCAGCGTCACAGACTGATAAAGATGGAGATGATCCTGCTTGTCACGGTTTGGTTCATGACGTTGATGTTGGTGCTCTTTTTCGTCAGAAAACAGCTTTTAAGTCTCTAAATCAAGCTGAGAAACTCAACATCATAAATAACCATTTTCGACCAGGAGAGGATTATGCTTTCCCTAAAGTTTTTATGAATGGTTGTAATCGGTCTTTCCAAAGATCCTGGCAGCAACGTTATCCGTGGCCCGTTTATAGCAAGGAATGTGACGGTGGTTTCTGTCTCCCATGCGTTTTATTTGCCATACGCGAAAGCTTAGGTACCTTAGTAACCACTCCATTTAATCGGTGGATAAAAGTAAGCAAAGTGTGTGGCGAACATGAGAAAAATCGTTACCACATCGATGCCATGGTTGCATACGATAATTTTCTCACGACAAGTCGGAATCCGCAAAAAAACATCCAAGTTCAAATTGAAAGCGAACGCGGGAGCACGATTAAGAGAAACAGACAAATTGTGAAAAGTGTTGCAAAGTGCGTCCATTTTTGCGGCAAACAGTGCATTGCATTGAGAGGCCATAGAGATGACAGCACTGCCGATTGAAATGGAAACAGGGGCAACTTTCTAGCTTTGCTGGAATTACGTGTTGACTCAGGCGATGAAGTTTTAAAGAACCACCTAGCGACCTGCAGCGCGAATGCACGATATTCTAGTAAAACAATACAGAGTCAACTCATAATGCTGATCGGAGACCACATAAGGGATTCGATAATTCAAGAAATCAAAGAAGCAAAGTACTTCTCAATTCTTTGCGATGAAGTCACTGACAATGCTAATCTCAAACAGTTGTCTTTGGTTTTACAGTTTGTCGAAAAAGAGTGCATGATCCGCGAAGAGTTTTTAGACTTTCAATGCACCGATCGAATAACTGGTCAAGTAATTTCTTCCTTGATCTTGGAGAAGTTGGAGCAGTGGGGTTTGGACATTTCAAACTGCCGAGGCCAAGGCTACGATGGTGCTTCGAATATGTCTGCACAAGCGCGGGGAGTGCAAGGCTTAATAGCACAGAAAAACCCAAGGCCCTGTATGTGCACTGCAATTCCCATGTATTGAATCTCGTTATAGTAAAAGCATGTAGCTTACCATCAGTTCGCAACATGGCTGGCACTATAACGGAGATTTCACAATTTTTCAATTATTCCCCAAAGCGGCAGAGGTGCTTGGAGAAAGTAATTAGCATTGATCAGCCGGATTCGCAGAGAACTAAGATCCGCGACCTCTGCCGTACTCGTTGGGTTGAACGACACGAGGCACACGAAACGTTGGCACTGTTACTTCCATAGATTGTTAAAACCTTCGAGGTTATTTTGGACGAACAGCAGCACAAACAATACAGTACCGAAACCCCTTGGAACTGGGACAGAGAGACTCTCCAGAAGGCAAATGGCTTCTACCACACATGTTGTTCTTTCCAGTTTCTCATCGTGTTAATAGTCACTATGAAAACTTTGGCAGTCATTAAGCCGATTAGCGTTAAACTGCAAAAGAAGTCCAATGACATCGTGAAGGCATACTGTATGATAACAGAGACCGAGAAAGAGTTGAACGAAAAGAGAGACGAGGCTGAAGCTGTGTTCAAAAGATGGTACTCTAATGCTGTGGAGCTCAGTTCAGACCTGGGTACCGAGCCCAGTGTTCCGAGAACAGCCTCAAGACAGCAGCACCGGGCAAATGCACCCCATGACACTCCTGAGGAATATTACCGTCGAAATCTGTTTGTTCCTTTTCTTGACCATATTACACAAGAGATGTCTTCAAGGTAATATGTTTTAATCAGGTCTTCATGACATTTTAGATACGTTGTTTGCAAAATAAGACGACCTTCAGGACGGGTTTCCCTTTCAAGTGATCAGATTACATAGCTGTTCCTTTACTCTTCTCCAGTTATAACAGTCACACTACACAAAGTACAACAGAGTACAAATATGCAAATTCTGATCAGTGGTTATATTTTGAATTGTTCTAGATTTGGTAATACTCAGAAGACTGCTGTGCAGTTACTTGGTCTAGTTCCAAGCATCACCGTGTCACGCACAGATGCAAACATTGATGCGGTTTCAGAGATGTACAGCTCAGACTTGCCAAACCCTCAAACTCTGGATGTCGAGTACCATCGATGGACGAGAAAGTGGCAGTCAGAGAGAAGCCAACCAGACGCACTTCAACCTGCATTAGAGGTACAGAACTTAATGTTTTTGATTTTTAATGTAATTGTTCGCCTTTCAAATTAAACTGAACTATTTTGTTTTTGTTATCTTAGGCCTGTGATGCAGACATTTTCCCCAACATCCACTGTTTGCTGCGCATTGCATGCACTATTCCAGTGACTTCAGCTGACAACGAGCGGGCAAACAGTACCTTGAAGCTGGTTAAAGACTACCTGCGGACCACCATGATGACAGAAAGACTGTCTGGCTTGGCGCTCATGAATATTCACCACAAGAAACCCGTGGATTATGATGCTGTGTTCCAGATATTTGCAGAACAGCAACCCCGGAGAATGTTGCTGGCTGATCCCATTTTTGAGGAATCATGAATTTTTAATTTGAATGAATTTAAAATGTCTATCCGTCTCGATTATTGTCAGTGTTAAGAAAATCCATCCTTTAAACTACTGCAGTTAGCACAAAAATGGAGGTGACTTTAGAGCAATTAGACCACTTCAAATTGCTCCTGAAAACGCTGGAAATCGCATTTCAGAGGCCCTAAAATTAAAAATTATCCGAACCCCCCTTTGTCAAATCCTCGATCTGCCCCAGCCACCACGTTAGAGAACTCGTTTGGAAATCTCCACTGAATTTCCTTTGCCTTGCTGTATATCACAAGATCAAAGGTTATTACAGTGTCGGCTTGACCCATCACGGTACTTATCTTCTGCGCATGTTTCAGTACGGTGTAGATGGTAGAATATTCATTGGATGATCCATCCACCATTGGACAGTAGCCAATATTGCTGACTTTGGGCATCTTGGGATAGAGAATAGCATTGAATCCTGCCCAGCTTGGAATCACTTGCTTATCCATTACTTCTGCAACGACAGCTTCTCCAAATTTCTTGGGACAAAGTCGAAGAAGAGCCCAGATGAAATCAGTGTGACAAGCGGTGCGCATCTCATCATTCGTATCCTTGTACCACTCCATGTCAACAGAACCAACGTGATCAGTAACGGCTGGACGTCTTCCTCGAACAGGACACTCTTCGATGTCATACACGGTGCCGGTTGCTTGTAATGAAAGCCTTTTGGCTCTCTGTTGTACCGTGGTGGGGGGTGGATCTGGACCAAACATTTTGTTCTGATAGATCACCATTGTAGTGGCATGCGTAGTATTCTTGCCGTCAAGAGTCTCCTCATCCAAGTCATTATTGTCAGCGGCAATTTGAACAAACGCACCAGGCTTGATGTTAGTTGGTATTACAGTCCCAAACGCTTCTACCTGAGCAAGAACTTCCTCTGCAATACTCGTATTCACTGCACGCATCTCATTGTAGGAAACACAATGCCCCATTCTATTCAGCAGTTCGATAAGGCGCTTGGATGATGTGAGATGGTGAACACACATAGCCAGGCTCGTATGCTTAGGAAGCTTGACACATCCCTTTGTATTGCAATGAATGATATCTTGTGCGATACTAAGGATTTGTCGGTCATCTTCCATATTTGTGGACTGGCTCAGTGCATTGAGTACATCAGGTGGCCCACCACGCTTGTCTGCTGTGACCAGCAGCTTGATTAACAAATACAGGCAGTCTGGAATGAGTTGCCTGGAAGCTTTCATACTGACATCTTATGTGTTAAGAGGTCTGGTGGGAATACCTGTACATTTCCTTATCTCTTGTTTGATTAACCTTGCAACGCGATGTATTTCACTAGACTGTAGTGTTTCATCGTTAACGCTTACGTTTCCATTTGCGGGGGGCTTGAATACCGCCCATGTGTTAAGAACATTCTGTACATTTACACTACTCTAGTAAACCAGTTCAGACTAACTCCGTTCTGCTGGTTGATGGAACACAATCGCATTGGAGAAATGCTTCTGGAAGCGTATCTTGAGATTTTGAGTGGTGTAGCTTTCCGGATTAGTGGTGCCTTTCTGAGTGAGAATATCCCGATATTTAGCTAGAAGTGACATCATATCGTATGCTCTACCTTGCTCGATCCCAGCGTTTAGATTAATTACAAGTTCCTGGAAAGCCCTTTCGTGAGGTGAATCTACGGCTTCTCCTTTCGCCAAGCCAAGCGTGCTTTTCTTACTGACATATGTCGCGAAACAGTTCTTATGATATTTGGCCTCCATCGCGATCAGGTCTCCGTTTACGCCAATTAATATGTGTAACATGGAGCTATCACATTTTCTTTCTGCCACTAATTGGATGCTTCGACAGGCCTTGAATGTACACACATTAGTAAGATCTCTACTCTTTTTATAAGTCTTGTTCTTGCATATTAAACACTTAGACCAGTCCACTGGGGCCATCGCTGACCAAAATGCCCTACTAGGGATGGCGCCATGTTCGTCCTGAAGGCTTGCCTGCTTTAAAGTATCACTACGAGTTGTATACCGAATATTTTGCTCACTTGTATAAGAAGCATAACAATTTGAGTGCCAATGTACTCCGGTGTCTGCGTCATAATTTAAAAGCCTTGCTCGTACTTCCTCATCACAACGTTGCTCAGATGCTCTAATAGCTTTTTCAACAGAAGATTCCTGTCCTTTTTTAATGATTCGCCCGGGCGATCAACCTGACAAATCGCACATATTTATCTATCACAACTTACTTTTTGTTTCTTTAGTTTTGGAGGTAGAGTATCGAAGCCGTCAGGGAATGAATCTTTATCCTCGCTAGCCATTCCTCAATCTAATAATGAATTGCATAGTGATGTATGCAAGAAAAAAATTAAAGGCAAATATGAATAACAATTTTAAAGTCAAGAAAAACATGGCGAGCAAATCTAAACTTTGCTTCAAGTTGTGTCCTTTCAAGGATCATTTACGCCCTAAATCTGACTATAACGCGTTAAAAAAGAAGTGCAAAATACTGCTTTGTTGGCTATTAAACGTTTCAATTACGCTAAGCTAAAGAAGAACATTAGATAAAAGTACTTACAGAGATTGCACAGCGCCGACCATGGAGGCCGCCATGTTGGATGGTATGGCCTCGTTTTGGGGATTCTTCAAAACAAGTTTGTAGCCGCGAATTGGTTCCCCGCAAAAATGAAGGTACTCATAACGCACTCCAGTCCAGAGATTTCGTAAGTAAAACAATGTACGTCCAGGCTTAATTTATACATTACTGTCAGTGAGAGCGATTTAATAGGCTATTTCTGGCACATCAATAGAACTTTTGGCTTCTCCTAAAACGCATTGCTCAGCATGTTCGAGATGGAGGGTATACTGCCTTTGACTATGAGGCATTTGCTGATGTCTTAGCAGATCCGTCGAGTGGTCTCACCCATGCAGCTCTTGTTGGAGAGAGGCGTCAGAGTGTGAAGGATGCAGAACGTCTGTTACCATACAATGTGGTACGTTCACTCGAGAGGCATGGCAAGAATGAAGAGGCTGCATTTATTCAGATTATTGCACAGTGGCATGAAGCTTCTGATGGGAGAGGTTTGAGTCAGCTGGAGAGATGTAGATACAACTATCACATGTTCAACTTCATTTTGGAGGAATGGATGCCATGGTATAGGGATTGTTATGACTTTTCCACCATTGACATCAACAGGTATCTATACTTAAAACAACTTTCACTTACAAATTAGGGATAAAAGGTGTTGAATGGGTGTTACTTGAGAAACAAAACCTGGAGTACAGTATTTATTCTAAGTTGCAGCACATAATGCATAAAATGAGGATACCATGATTTTTCTTCCACCTTTTTCCTTATACAGTCAGTGTCTGGAACTGGTGTAACACCTATCATTTATTGGTTGTATTTTTTGTTTTAGTTTTTTTGACAGATGTCTGGATGTTTGTCCAAATACTTTAAAAATCCATGTTGCATAACTTGCATTGTTCCAGATTACTTATAAAGGCAGAGGCTGAATAGATGTGAATATCTTCAAATTTTCTGAAGTTGACCATCCATTTTGTCAAGTCATGTTGCCAGCTTTGTCAGGATTTTGATCCCAGACCGATCGCCCTCTGTGATATAGAGCACTGAACTTGGCCATGTAATTCCCATATTTTGCACGACATAATTTACAACTTTGAGTCATATCCTTTAAACAATTGGGTCAGGAATGTGCTTTATAAAGAAATATAATTACTGTGGAATTTAATATACTTTTCATGCCTTCCAAATCTGATTTTAAAATTTTGAAGTTGCATTAGAAAGTATCTGGATCTGGAATTTTGGTTGGATTGAAAATAAAAATAACATTTCATAATATTTATTAAGAACATTTTTATTATTTTAAGACCTGCAGGAGGCATCCGTGGCTTCTCAAGAGAGACTGTAGTGGAAGTGACTACTAATGATGAGAGCCAAGAGCTTTGCCGTCGAGAGAATGTTTTGATTGGCTATGAAGAACACCCAAGGGCTGCAGAAACTGATGATCTGGAATCGTATTTCTGTGTGTGCCATCGGGACCTTGGGCAAATTTTCACACTAAAACAATTTAAACCATACTGGCCAAAAAGTGTCAGGTAACAAGAAATTTCTTCTTTTCTGGAGACAGTCTTAGGAAGTAAAGTAGATTGAAATAAAATTTAAATATTTAAAAATGTAAACCAGAGGCCAATATCCCTCCATCTATACATAAAAATATATATAAAACAGATTTATGGTATGATTCCCTGCAGATTGATTTGTAATTACCAGTGCGAATTTGTTAGGTAAGGTACCAGTACCTCGACACATTAAGTAGTAGGTGAAATGTTTTAGTCAACATAGCCTTTTGGAAGACAGTTTTGCAGTAAATATGTGTTTCAGGGGAACAGACTCTGTTAAATCAGACATTTACAATTCTGATAGAAGTGATAAATAGTTAGCCTCTTTGATGACAATAAATTGTTGTTCCTTCTAACAGGGAATTTAGCAAAAGAATGGACATGGATCTTCCTTGTTATTACTGGACTCTTAATGAGCGTTTTTCTGATGATGTTTACCCATCATTCGATGAAAGGCCTGAGATCGACGAGGAGGTAGATGCACGGAATCACCCTCTTCGCCACAGATTACGGATCAATCAACGTGAAGATAGTTCTATATTTGTTGTAGGCAGAGCTCATCTCCCAGCTCGTCACAGGCAAACAATTAGGCAATCATTCCATAGGCCAGGAAATTACCTGGCACCACCCCCTAATCCTTGAGTGGGAGAAAGTGTTTGCTGCGATGTTTGAATATATTGTTTTTGCTGTAGTATATTTTTTTTATCAAATTGGCACTGTTCCTGTAGCGCGGGCTAGTGTATGCTGTAATGGTGCAATGTTTTGCAATAGAGTTCGTTTGGTTTGTGTTCACAATTTGTGCACTTGCAGTACTTTCTATAAGCACCTACAACAGACCAAAAAGGGTCGGCTATTTCCCTCAGCTTTGTTGGCTATTTTGTGCCCTAAATTGGAGTAATAACTAAAGATTGTTTACACCCCTTGTTGATAAAGTTTGGTACTATACTCAAACCAGCCATATACTTGAAATGTTACTAAAACCCCTGTCTTCTTAAGTAAATAGGGTAATAGGCCCTTTGCAGCTAAGCCATCACGTGATTTGTATGGAAAATGCCATCACGAGATTTGTATGGAAAATGTTGCTGGAGAGCAAGACCTTGCTCTCCAGCAACATTTCCCATACAAAACTTCTAAATTTTCCAAAAGTTCAAACTGTCGTACAAACTTACTCTTTCATTTCAGGCGGCTCAAACTTGGCCATTTTGGTATTTTCAAAGCAGTCTTTCCATTTCTGGCATTCTTTAAGTTATAGCCCATAATATAAAAATTTTCCAGGAAAAATTTGGTCACATGACCCTTGCTGCGGCCTATTGAAAAAGGAAGGAAACTTAGATGTAATGTTGATGGATTTTAATCATAAAATACAACACAATAATGTTAGTTGCTCTTTCGTTTTATTGTCCACCAATTTTGAAAGGTCTTCCAATAGGCTACAACGGACGAGCAGCGTAAGAACATATGATCTCATCACTGTATACAAAACTGCCAGTGGTTGCCACAAAGCCCTTGAAACAACTTTTAAAAAGGATTTGCTGTGAGCACAACATAGTCACTGAATCCTGGCCTAAGGTATCAAGATTGCATCTATTGGAAATTCTTACGAGTTTTGAGACCACTGATCAAGGCATTAAATCTTTTTAAGCAATGTGTTGTTCCAGAAAATGTTCATTCACCCATCCCATGGAGGGCTATTTGGTTTCAACCCCAACCCCTCTGAAAATTCCACCATTACTGTATTTTCAATAGTTGGGATTTTAGGACCCCGAACCACCTTAGAATTTCCAGTGACCCTCTGTGGTGGGGGTGTGGATATTTCCTGGAACTACACAAACAGAAAGTCATTGTATTACACTGTTGCTTTGCTGACACTCCTAAGTCTATATACCGAGAGAAAAAAAAACAAAGTGTGGACTGGACATACTGTCAATTTATTACATGGAGTTACCAAACACATGAAGAGTTTAGAGTTAATTTACCATTGTGCGCAGGAAAATTACTCAATAGAATAAATGAATACAAAAATAAGAAAAACTTGCAAGTCATGTGAAAAAGATAAAAAGAAATAGAAAACAGAAATAGGCCTTCAGGGTTGTTACTTAGGGTTGTAACAGCCAACTATGCTTGATTGGCCCCATTGTTAGAGTAATTAGTGTTTGACTGCCAAAGCAACAAGTTTGCAGCAGCTGTAAAGTTCAAGGTAACAGTTGAATCAAACCTTGGGATTAATTAAAGTCTACAAACAAACCAGCATGATATAGTGAATTATTTGACAACAATGCAGAAGCTACCCTAGAAAGTTTCATTATATTTGTAGTTGCCCTTTTTTTTTGCCCATCTTCCTTTCTTTGAAATTGTCACTATTGCAAAGTATTTAAAACTTGATATTGAAAAACGTATTGATATTTTACCGAAAGAAGTGACGTACTTGTTATTTCATTATTATCAATGGCCTTCGTGACTTTGAGAACTTTCATGCCAGGAATGTACCCAATTGGTTCCAGTGTATCACCAGGGCAAGCATGGACTAATACAGCATTTTCATCTCTTCTGTTAACCGGTTCTTTACAAAGTCTGATTGAAATTGTCTCCTTATTGATCATTTTATCTTTGCAGCTCTTCAGAGTTCTCTGAAAATGCTCGTGAGACAAGCTGCCTTTCAATGTAAAAGTTTCTGTGTAGAGTGGCTCTGTTGGCGGGCATTCAGTGCTTTCAGGTGCGAATAACTCCTTGCTGCTTGAGCCACTGGCATCAGCGAAGTCGTCATCGTCCTCTCCCTCTTCTTCTTCCATGTCTTCTTCCTCTTCTTCACAAGCGTTTTCTTCGTCAACGTCCAATAAGGAGAGCTTCTGAATATTAATCTCAGAAATGGTTCTTGATTTAGTACGTGACAGAACCAGCAGAACTTTACCACTCGAACTAGAATTCACGCAGTTACAAGTTACCCGGCTCAGGTCCAGAAGAGGCATAACGGAATGAATTGGTGAAACGGATGGCAGAATCTTTGCTTTTACTGAACAGTACGAGGCAGTCAAAGATAGATCTGTTATTGCAAAATCCCAGATCAGCATCACCTCACCATCATCATAGATTTCATCTGGGTGTATCTGCAAAAAGAAATTATTCGTATTATATTTGGTGAATTGGCGAAAATATCTCGCAGCATTTAAGTCGAAATCAGTGATAGCTAATTGGCTAAAACATTACAATATCATTACCTGGAAAATAACGCTAGAGATAACCTTGATTACACAAGGAGATGTCACATCTTTCAGCTTATCGAGCACTCGATTACACTGAGGGAAAAACAACCATCCACCGCTCCAAGAGTGTTCTAGGAAAACTCACATGCCCAAACAAACATTTAAGTTTTAGAAAAGGTAAACTGGGTATCATTAGCTCTGAAACATGCTCCAAGTCGACGCAGTATACATATAAAAGGTTTGACTTGCTAAAAACTGGTGCTTGCCACGCTTGTTCAACCAACGCATCCATGTTGCAATGATTTGACCATGTGATCACAACACTTTGATAATATAGTTTGACGCAAAGCATCTTGGGATAGGTGAGATGTCCTCCTTTGAACAAAACAGTCCTAAATATGGTCCTTGATGACCAGATTGGGAACAATGTCTTTCATTCACAAATAGGACGTCAGAACAAAACACTCCAAGTTTACCAATTTGGGAACAGTGTGTTCCATTTACAGATGGGAACTCGGAACAAAACAGTCCTAATTTACCAATTTGGGAACAGTGTTTTCCATTTACACATAAAAACTCAGAAGAAAACAGTCCTAATTTACCAATTTGGGAACAACATGTTCCATTTACAGATAGGAATTTGGAGCAAAACTGTGCTAAATGTCCAATTGTGAACAAACTGTTGCATTTGCAGATGGGAACTTGGAACAAAACACTCCACTTGATTGCACGACAAATTTCAAGGAATAATAAGATAACATGTGGTATCTTCTTAGATTTTTCAAAGGCCTTGATACAATCAACCATCATATTCTCCTGGAAAAACTGAAAAAGTATGGGATCCGAGGGCTCCCCCATGCATGGTTTGCAAGCTATATAACTAATCATAAGCAATATGTAAAAATTGGTAATGCAGAATCTAGCTTAAAAGCTGTTACATGTGGGGTGCCTCAAGGATCCACTTTAGGACCGCTGCTAATTTAGCTATATATCAATGACCTGCCCAGGTCCTCAAAGAAATTAATATCTAGAGTTTTTGGAGATGATACAAACATTTTCTATTCCTCAAATAACTTAGAACAACTACAAACTGTTATTAATGAAGAACTTGAATTAATATTAAAATACTGTGCAGCAAATAAGTTATCAATTAATTTTAAGAAGACCAATTTTATGATAATAACTACACCTAAGAAGAAAGTAAACATTAGGATAACAACCTGCAATATAGAGCAAAAATCAGATTAAATATTTGGGTGTTTTTATTGATGAATATTTGAAATGGGATGCTCAGCTCCAACATATCAACAACAAACTACCCAAAAATATTGGAATTCTATAAACTTAGACACTATGTCTCTATGAGTACACTCAAACAGCTCTATTATACACTTATATATCCTTATCTATATTATGGGTTAATGAGCTGGGGTACTGCATGTCAAACCAAGTTAAATAAAATCAAAATAAGACAGAATAAATGCATTCGTAGTATCTTTTTTGCAAACAAGAGAGAAAGCTCAACACCATACTATGCATTATTACAAATTCTAAAGCTAGAGAACATTTTTAAGTTTAAAATCGGCTCCCTCATACATAAAATAGTATACTTAAAAGATGAAACACCTCCTGCTCTCCATGATCTAGTCCTGCCTGCCTCTGAAGTTCATAATTATAATACCAGATATGCTACTAATCAAAACCTGTACAGACCAGCTTCCAGAACTAACTATGGTCTTGCTAGATTTAAAGTAATGGCATCAAAAGTTTGTGAAAAAGTACCAGTTGAGATTAAATGTTTACCTCATTGTACTTTTAAGAATAAATGTAATCTTTTTCTTCTTAGTAGTCAGACCTGAGTTATAAGTTTTTTAAGTTATAAACGCTGTCTGTAATAGTCCCAATTATTATTCATTATATCTGTCAGACCTACATAAGTTAAATATGCTGTAAATAGTTATATCTAGTACTTATTGTATCTGTCTGTTACCTTTTTTCAGCGAGCCCAATTTTTATGAATCTATTTCCTCCTCTTGTAACTGCACTGTGGTAGTGGCCAACTTGAAAGCTTTGCTCCTTTGGCCACTAAACACTTTCCCCTAAGAATAGGTAACTTCGTATCATTGCTCTATCATTTTTCTTTTTCTCTCTCTCTCTCTCTCTTTTTTCCGGTACTGTTTCAAACTGCTTATAATTTAATTGTAACATTACGACTTCAACATGGACAAAGTGTGTAATTCATTAAGAATTCAAGTTTTAGTCGACACATGCGCAATGAGGCACTTGAATTACCGAAGGACACTGGACAACCCTTTGTATCCTAGCGACAGAATGCAGAGTCATCAAACAAGTTGTCCGGCTTTGTTGATAGCAAACCTGTTTCGATCGCACGAGCTGAATGCACGGTTGACCGAAAACGCAAATGGCGCTTCCACAAACAGTTGGTTTCAAAGCTAAAGCAGTTGACGAAGAAGGAATTTGGTGTCCTTGCACTGTCGAAGACGTAAGCAATGATTCCGTGATTGTTTTGTTTGACGACTGGAATGCGGAGTGGAATTGCCGCATATGTGATCCACGTGAGATCAAAAATCAAACGGTACCAGATTGCAAAAGAAAGAGAAAAGGCCATCAAAATTAAATTGCAGGGAAAGTGGCAAGTCATTTGTTAAAGCGATAGCGAGTTCCAGCTCGTTGTTAGCTTACGATTTATTAAAATGTATTCAGTTCCTTTGTTTACGTTTGAGCTCATTCGACTACAAGGACGCCATGGAATTGTGTTGTAAATCAACGGATACGGTATGAGATATTGAAATAAAAGAGACCAGTAAACAAACAACCCCTTACTTGGTACATTAAATCATCTTCACTGAAGAATGTCTTCGCTTTGAGAAGACCAAAATCACAAAACCTTAATGTAAACAAAAAGCTCAAATTACGGTTCACTTCAATTTTCAAGACAGTGTAAATTTGCATAATCTTTCATGAACAACATCTTTATGAATTTAACGATCAAAACCATGTTCTAAACTACATCTGCTTTATCTTGGAAAGAGAAGTACAGGTTTTGATTAGTAGCATATCTGGTATTATAATTATGAACTTCAGAGGCAGGCAGGACTAGATCATGGAGAGCAGGAGGTGTTTCATCTTTTAAGTATACTATTTTATGTATGAGGGAGCCGATTTTAAACTTAAAAATGTTCTCTAGCTTTAGAATTTGTAATAATGCATAGTATGGTGTTGAGCTTTCTCTCTTGTTTGCAAAAAAGATACTACGAATGCATTTATTCTGTCTTATTTTGATTTTATTTAACTTGGTTTGACATGCAGTACCCCAGCTCATTAACCCATAATATAGATAAGGATATATAAGTGTATAATAGAGCTGTTTGAGTGTACTCATAGAGACATAGTGTCTAAGTTTATAGAATTCCAATATTTTTGGGTAGTTTGTTGTTGATATGTTGGAGCTGAGCATCCCATTTCAAATATTCATCAATAAAAACACCCAAATATTTAATCTGATTTTTGCTCTATATTGCAGGTTGTTATCCTAATGTTTACTTTCTTCTTAGGTGTAGTTATTATCATAAAATTGGTCTTCTTAAAATTAATTGATAACTTATTTGCTGCACAGTATTTTAATATTAATTCAAGTTCTTCATTAATAACAGTTTGTAGTTGTTCTAAGTTATTTGAGGAATAGAAAATGTTTGTATCATCTCCAAAAACTCTAGATATTAATTTCTTTGAGGACCTGGGCAGGTCATTGATATATAGCTAAATTAGCAGCGGTCCTAAAGTGGATCCTTGAGGCACCCCACATGTAACAGCTTTTAAGCTAGATTCTGCATTACC
Source organism: Platygyra sinensis (assembly GCA_019787425.1). Classification (NCBI taxonomy): domain Eukaryota; kingdom Metazoa; phylum Cnidaria; class Anthozoa; order Scleractinia; family Merulinidae; genus Platygyra; species Platygyra sinensis. The sequence goes on from JAHPZR010034625.1 coordinate 35,193, forward strand.
AATTTTTACATATTGCTTATGATTAGTTATATAGCTTGCAAACCATGCATGGGGGAGCCCTCGGATCCCATACTTTTTCAGTTTTTCCAGGAGAATATGATGGTTGATTGTATCAAGGCCTTTGAAAAATCTAAGAAGATACCACATGTTATCTTATTATTCCTTGAAATTTGTCGTGCAATCAAGTGGAGTGTTTTGTTCCAAGTTCCCATCTGCAAATGCAACAGTTTGTTCACAATTGGACATTTAGCACAGTTTTGCTCCAAATTCCTATCTGTAAATGGAACATGTTGTTCCCAAATTGGTAAATTAGGACTGTTTTCTTCTGAGTTTTTATGTGTAAATGGAAAACACTGTTCCCAAATTGGTAAATTAGGACTGTTTTGTTCCGAGTTCCCATCTGTAAATGGAACACACTGTTCCCAAATTGGTAAACTTGGAGTGTTTTGTTCTGACGTCCTATTTGTGAATGAAAGACATTGTTCCCAATCTGGTCATCAAGGACCATATTTAGGACTGTTTTGTTCAAAGGAGGACATCTCACCTATCCCAAGATGCTTTGCGTCAAACTATATTATCAAAGTGTTGTGATCACATGGTCAAATCATTGCAACATGGATGCGTTGGTTGAACAAGCGTGGCAAGCACCAGTTTTTAGCAAGTCAAACCTTTTATATGTATACTGCGTCGACTTGGAGCATGTTTCAGAGCTAATGATACCCAGTTTACCTTTTCTAAAACTTAAATGTTTGTTTGGGCATGTGAGTTTTCCTAGAACACTCTTGGAGCGGTGGATGGTTGTTTTTCCCTCAGTGTAATCGAGTGCTCGATAAGCTGAAAGATGTGACATCTCCTTGTGTAATCAAGGTTATCTCTAGCGTTATTTTCCAGGTAATGATATTGTAATGTTTTAGCCAATTAGCTATCACTGATTTCGACTTAAATGCTGCGAGATATTTTCGCCAATTCACCAAATATAATACGAATAATTTCTTTTTGCAGATACACCCAGATGAAATCTATGATGATGGTGAGGTGATGCTGATCTGGGATTTTGCAATAACAGATCTATCTTTGACTGCCTCGTACTGTTCAGTAAAAGCAAAGATTCTGCCATCCGTTTCACCAATTCATTCCGTTATGCCTCTTCTGGACCTGAGCCGGGTAACTTGTAACTGCGTGAATTCTAGTTCGAGTGGTAAAGTTCTGCTGGTTCTGTCACGTACTAAATCAAGAACCATTTCTGAGATTAATATTCAGAAGCTCTCCTTATTGGACGTTGACGAAGAAAACGCTTGTGAAGAAGAGGAAGAAGACATGGAAGAAGAAGAGGGAGAGGACGATGACGACTTCGCTGATGCCAGTGGCTCAAGCAGCAAGGAGTTATTCGCACCTGAAAGCACTGAATGCCCGCCAACAGAGCCACTCTACACAGAAACTTTTACATTGAAAGGCAGCTTGTCTCACGAGCATTTTCAGAGAACTCTGAAGAGCTGCAAAGATAAAATGATCAATAAGGAGACAATTTCAATCAGACTTTGTAAAGAACCGGTTAACAGAAGAGATGAAAATGCTGTATTAGTCCATGCTTGCCCTGGTGATACACTGGAACCAATTGGGTACATTCCTGGCATGAAAGTTCTCAAAGTCACGAAGGCCATTGATAATAATGAAATAACAAGTACGTCACTTCTTTCGGTAAAATATCAATACGTTTTTCAATATCAAGTTTTAAATACTTTGCAATAGTGACAATTTCAAAGAAAGGAAGATGGGCAAAAAAAAAGGGCAACTACAAATATAATGAAACTTTCTAGGGTAGCTTCTGCATTGTTGTCAAATAATTCACTATATCATGCTGGTTTGTTTGTAGACTTTAATTAATCCCAAGGTTTGATTCAACTGTTACCTTGAACTTTACAGCTGCTGCAAACTTGTTGCTTTGGCAGTCAAACACTAATTACTCTAACAATGGGGCCAATCAAGCATAGTTGGCTGTTACAACCCTAAGTAACAACCCTGAAGGCCTATTTCTGTTTTCTATTTCTTTTTATCTTTTTCACATGACTTGCAAGTTTTTCTTATTTTTTGTATTCATTTATTCTATTGAGTAATTTTCCTGCGCACAATGGTAAATTAACTCTAAACTCTTCATGTGTTTGGTAACTCCACTCTTGGGCGAGTTGTGGCTGCTACTCTTCAAGTTGACTTTTTTCCCACATCGACTACACTCGAACTCGAACTCTTCAACTGTGTTTTGTTTCACCGAACAAAATTCGAATTCAGTTTCTTTTTCACAGTCACAGTGTTGTAGATTACTTTAAGTACTATTAAGCTTAAGTAGGTTCTCAAGCGAGGTTGATGTTGTATTAGGAGGAGTTGTCTATCACAAGTTTCGAGCTCACCATTATTAGTCAAGTTTTCTATCCGGCCGAGTGGTTAGCATTTTTGATGTAAGAATGAAATTCTTGAAATAGAGCTGCTTTCAAAAATAATTTACAAGCCTCCTTGCTCACCGTCTGCTGACCTCTGCTGCTCCATGCTGTCTTTGATGAGTGGTTGCATTTTAGTGGCCTCGATAGCTTCGTTTATTTGTATAAACAGTGGAGTTTCTCAGGTTCGGAAGGACAGTTCACGGACACAGGTTCCGACAAGGTCGCACAGTTTTATCGCAAAAGACTTCAGGGAGTTTCGGAGCGGTCAAAAAGGCCGCGGACACAGAGTTTGCCGGTGGTTATAGCGTAATACTAATTTTAGTTTGTGTCTCCGCATCTTTGAGATTTCGATTCCTAACCTGACACTGGAAATCGCGTGCTGTCGCCTTTTCGAAATTTCTCCATCAACATGCAGCCATCGCTGTGGCTTTCTGTTAATACGTCCGTACTTGGATGAAGTTTTCAAGCAAAACAGCTAAGTTCAAAAAATAAAGGCACCATTCACATGTTGTAACCGTAAAGAAGAACATTAATCAGAAAAAAATGCAAGCAAAGTGTTTTTTGTGTTTGTTGCAGCGAAGTAAAAAAGTTAACTTGAATCGGCGACGGGCCGGGGCCGAAAAAAGCGCGCGAAAAAAATTTGGCGGACCGGAAGTGAATTTGCACCTGGGTAGCAACCGTGTAGCTTAGCAACGAGATACTTTAATGGGCCCTTAAGAAAGTAGTTTAGATAAATGGAGCCTACTGGTTAAAGGAACCATAAGTTTTTCGAGTTAACCTTTAGTAACTATTTACAGTTATTTTAATAAAAAAGGAGCAGCAATGAAGAAAGAGGCCAGACTCAGTTAATAATGCATATGCTTGATGATATTAAGTAATGTTTAAAAATGGTTTTACGCAGGAGCCAGCTTCTGTTTTACGTAATTCCTCAGAGTATTGTTTAGACAGTAGATATTGTTTTACTTCTTTGGCAAAGGAAAATGTACTGAGATCTTTCAAGTGAAGAGGGATATCACGCCTGAGGTCAATCGCCTTATAGGAAAGCATTTGTTTCCCAGCGTTGGTTCGAATGCATGGTTTGCAGAAATTTGGCTTTGATGCGTATCTTGTGTTGTATGTATGTCGGCTCTTGGCATATTGAAAAAGGTTGTCAAACACCTTTGGTAAGAGCCCTTTATGCCACATGTGCGTAAATTTAAAAGCATGGAGGTTGTAAACATTATCTACTGTTAGGCGCAGTGAAACAACCAGAACTAAACTAAGTCACTCTCTAAGACAGGAACTTATTTTCCAAGGTCGTTCGTTTGAATCAAATAATGGTAAAATTCCCTTGTGTTTACATATGAGAGAACAAGTTTCCTCGGTTTTGGTGAAAGCTGACTGATATAGTTCTTCAGTATCGTCACGTTCAGATTCATCGTCTCTGATGATAGCCTCTTTCGCCTCGCTCATGGTCGAATTATAGAAAAATGTGGAAGCTCTCTCGCTGACTTG
>JAHPZR010034626.1:0-10020 GCA_019787425.1 Platygyra sinensis
TACATGTCCATGGAAATTTTCAACTTTTCCAGTGCACTGGAAACTTCAAAGGAGTCAAACTAATCTTTGGTAACTATTTGTTGGTAATCTTGGAAGAGATATTCCGCAAATGTTCTGCTGAAATTCTAACATTTTTTTCCTGTTTTCTTCTTTCAAGACACGCCAAGTTTCACCTCACATTGCTTTCTGCATACCAACTTGTAAGTACCTTTTCACCCTGTAATGACACTAAAAGTGCTTTATACCAAAGGAAGACATGCAGTTGCAGGTTAACTCCACAACAAATATTGTCTTGTTAAGTGAAACAAATGCAGGCTAACTTCATTTGCTGTATTAATTCTGATGAAGTATTTCTTACTCTTATGACTTGCATTGACTAAAACCCTGGTAAAATCTCACTTCGACTAGTTAGAAATTGTCAAAATATGCGAGCAAGTTCAATAGATCGGAAACCCTTAGTTTGCTTATCGTCTTTCGTTATTTACTATATACAATTGTGTTTTAGCACATTGCTCGTCAACAGGCGATTTCATTTTCGCTTTCCATCTTTTTGCCAGTTCGATCTTCGATGTTTTCCGGGTTCCTTTTCGTTGCTGTTTAAGTTTCCTGACTTACTTCGCACAACTTTGTTTATCACTTCTATTCTAAATACATTTTGTAAAAGGTGAATTTTTTCAATTTTTTGCCGTTCACAAGGTAATTCAAATAGCTTAATCAGGTTAACGGTTTGATATGATCCCTTTTGTACCACGAATTTAGCACGACGGAAGAAGAAAGTTAACAAGTAAAAGCACATGGAGTAGTTAATTGGAACCTTGTTTTCTGAGTCAAAGCTAAAGCTGCGTATTCTTGGCACAATCCCTTCAGCAGATCGAATGTTGATGCCGGAATGGCAAAACTGCTCCACCTTTGTTATCAACATTTCCTTTCACGGGTTTCGTGATTATTTATCGCCATAACTCTGTGTTCAATTACTGTAATTTTCTTGAGTCTGGCAAATTCTTGTGCATAACTTACGTTTTCATATTTTGACCGCTCATGCCCTAGGAAATTTACTGAAACGTCAGATCGCGAGAAAATGGAATTGTTCATCATGATTGAAAGTTTATTGCTGCGCAGCGAGCGTAGCGAGCGAGCAGCAACATAAACAGGATTTAAGAAGAAATACAAAAGGGAGTACGAATTCTCGAATTCATCACTTTTTACCAGAATGCATTGTGGCTTTTTACCAGAATGCATTGCGCCTTCTACCAGAATGCATTGCGCCACGACTGCTCCTGACCACGAACAACATGAGGTTGTGACACCGTTGTGCTGGCGTCCTTTTTCGCGTGAATTGCAGTTGAGAAAGGTTAGTGGTTATGGTTTGCTTTAATTTACCTGTAAAGACTGTAAAGCGATGGGAGCGATATCGTGCTTGGCTTTCACAACACTTGCTGTTAGAATTATCTGAACGATTCGATTAATTGTCACACAATAATTTAAAACTTAATGCGTCAATTTCCTAGCAGTCTCGCATCCTTCGCCAAATTCTTAATGAAGAGAAATCGCCGGTACTTGAGCTTGTAGAATAATTAAAACAAACGAGAACCGTAGAACATGCTAATTTATATCTGCTACGATCGATTTGTTTCCATCCAAACATGAATTTAAGCTAAAACTTCAGCATTTTCACATATCACCACGGACGCGTCCTCACAGCTGGTCCTTGTCAGAGTCTGTCACATTCGATTCTAGAGACATGTGAGTATCAGTTCAGAATTTATAAGTCAGCTTTCTACTCTTACAATTTCCACATCTTTCGTTTATTTGGATTTGGTAAAGAGGAGGTTGATGTGTATCAATTCATGTTTGTCACGATCACCAGCGATGCGTCATATGTATTAATGTGTCGTTGTTGTTTTCTTGCAGACAATTTGGAAATCTGCGCCACGAACAACACGAGGATGTCATACAGTCTTTTCGCGTGGACTCCACTGAAATTTTGTTTTGATTTACCTGCTTTTGTTTTAAATGCAGTACGTGAAAGTTTGTAAAATTCTAAACGCCCGGGTCTGGACGATTAATTGTCACATCTTATTTTAAACTTAGTATGTCATTTCTTATCTTAGCAGTCTCGCTCCGTGGTCGAATTCTTAAATCAGATGAAGAGAAATCGTCGTTACTAAAACTTGTAGAATAATTAAAACAAACGGAAACTGTAGAACACGCTTATTTCACATATGCTACGATCAATTCCTTTTCATCCAAACATGAATTTAAACTTAAGTTTTAACAGTTTCACATATACGGCGAGCGACTAGCCTGCGAACGCAGCCGTATTTCCGGCTGTCACTGGCGCCGCCAGCAGAGACAAGCGATAGCCGGAAATAGTTCGCAGGCTAGCGATCGACGCATTTTCAATACTGTCAACACTCTAGACTTAATGCGTACTTGTACAAAATTTATAACTGAAATTTCTGCTCCTACAATTTCCACATCTTTCAAATTTCATCTTCTGGATTTTCTGGTAAAGTTGGGGGCGGGGGTAGATGTGTATAATAATAATAATAATAATAATAATAATAATAATAATAATAATAATAATAATAATAATAATAATAATAATGATAATGATAATGATAATGATAATGATAATGATAATGATAATGATAATGATAATGATGATGATGATGATGATGATGCTGATGATGATGATGATAATGATAATGATAATAATAATAACAATAATAATAATAATTATAATAATAATAATAATAATAATAATAATAATAATAATACTTTATTCAGAATATGTATCCTGTGTGTATGTGTATGTGCTTTATTGTCTCGATCCCTTGTCACGCCTCGCCATCGATTCGTCATGATGCATGAAGTTGATACATACAAGGACAGATTTTAAGTTACACACCACGACTTGACACGACTTACAGAAATAAAGGTTATAATGTAAGACTTGGAACGCGCAGATAGATAAATGACTACGTAAAATATCAACCTCGTTCCCAGGGCCTTTTCCCTGGCTTGGGGGCGGGGCGGGAAAAGGCCCTGGCATCGGCTGGTCACGTGCTCACTTTACACCCTGAAATCCTGGGTGTAATAAATTAGCGAGTTTGCATAATCAAAAGTGCCAACATCACGATGGCGGAGAAACTGGCTGTGCTTTTCGACTTGGATCTGCTTTTAAACGTTGAAACTTTGCGTCTTTTTGTTCAGTTAAAGCCACACCAAGTAATGATTTGAATATTTACTGAAAGGCAAAGATATTGTTGCCGTTCTGACCGACTGGCTTGGCAAATCTCTGCTGTTTCAGCGTCTACCGGATTTCTTGTCTGTCAAGGCGGTCAATAATATTTTTGTAAAATACACGAATTCTACGGTTCGTGACATTTATACATTTGCCGATTTCTATTCGGTCACTCGACCATTTTGTCGCTTCACTCGTGTTTATGAAGGGCACTTCATGCTGTATTCTAAGAAGTAATTTTATGTAGAGCTGAGCCGTTAGATCATGCTATCGCAAATTTTTAGAGGCCGTCGTAGGTCTGCATGATTTCCGCTGTTATCTACATGTCGCTAGGATAGGTTTACTGGCATATCTTGAATTTCCTTTGTTAAATTTTAATTTTTTTGAATCCTCCAGTTACTTATTTCCTAAAGTATTTTCGCTCTAAATTTCGTGAAATTCTAATGAGTGGTTCTCGAGAAATAGGCGTATCTCCGAAAGTCAATTTTTCACTCAATCGCAATTTTTTCGACTTACTACGCATGCGCTGCATTTAACTGGGTTCCTTCGGGAACAAAGAAAGCTGAAAATTGCTGGGTTCTTTGCATCGTTACCTTTTCTAACGTATCTTTGTAATGAAAGACTAAAGCCATCAATACACTGCTTTCAATTATAGAGAAAAATAACACAGATAGTGCGAGTGTTGAGTAAATAAAATGATCGCTCTATTGACGGCTTGTTTGTTTTTTGAAATCCTTGTGCACGTGCTGAATTGCATCAGCAAAAGCGCGCGCGAAAACTGTGTTCGGCCACCTTAACTACATTTGATGTCAGTATATTAATTTGAGAGCGCTATTGTTCTTGACTAACGCTGACAGCGAACGTTAATATTTAACAGATCAGAAAATTAGAATTCGAAAATACAATATCGAAATCATTACTAACGCCGGTTGATTATCTATTTCTTTATTGTGTCACTTAAGAATCTGCTTCAATGGGTTCTTTGAGAGGCGAAACCCTGACGCTCAAGAGCCGACGAGAAACGGTCACTGTGCACTGGAAGCAGAGCTCATTAGCTGGATTTGGTGGAGACAGAAGTCAAAACTACGTCCTGTGCGACTACACTACCAGCAACGGTAACAGTGTGCCAGTTTACATTCAGGGGGGATACGACATACCACAGGAGCTGAAAATTGATTCCAGACTGCAATATGGCACACAAGATAATGTCCTGTTCTTTGTCTATCATGACAAGAGCCAGAAACCGTACCAGGAGCGATTCAGGTGCAATGGCCTACAGCAGTTCGTCTATGCAGCAAACACCGTTCTAAAAATGGCCAAAGGGATTGACATCTCCTGGGTGGTGGGAAACTATCTGGTCGACGTGTGAACGGCGATCAACAGACTGTGTGATTGACCCCTGAGAACCTAGATATCGAATCTTGGTTGGCTCAGTTAATATAGCTCGGTCAAGCTAGGCGAGTACTGCCCAGTGCTAAACACTTAACACAAGAACTCCTGCCATAAAAAAGTTGCCCCTGCCAGAAGTTTAAAATATCGATAATTAAAATAATGAAACAAAAAAGTAAACTCAAAATTCAAATTGAAAATCCAGAGAGATAGAAAGAAATTACTGTGTAAGTAAGTAAGTAAGTAAGAACTTTATTTAGGTGTCAAAAACCTTGTAGCCTGGGTGATACCCATACTAATTAGGGGACACAACAAAAAAAAAACAGTAATAAAAGTAACAAGTATGTAGTGTTAAAAAATGATCGCTTATTAAAATCTCTAACTAGTGTTTGAAATGGCAAGCACTGTGTTACTACTTTTGTCACTATTTCAATGTTGTGATATCAAATAATAAATGAACGTGTTTTCCTGAAGCAGGAACTGTTTTCCTTCTTTCTTCTCGTCAATATTATAAGAAGATTTTTCGTTCACGAAAAAAGAAATGGTCTTTTACAATGTAAAGCAACTAGAAAGTGTTCGAATGTCATAGACATGATGCTACTAAAACATAAAATAGCTGGGATGCAATTTTTTTTTGGCAGGAGTTCTTGTGTTAAGTGTTTAGCACTGGGCAGTACTCGCCTAGCTTGACCGAGCTATATTAACTGAGCCAACCAAGATTCGATATCTAGGTTCTCAGGGGTCAATCACACAGTCTGTTGATCGCCGTTCACACGTCGACCAGATAGTTTCCCACCACCCAGGAGATGTCAATCCCTTTGGCCATTTTTAGAACGGTGTTTGCTGCATAGACGAACTGCTGTAGGCCATTGCACCTGAATCGCTCCTGGTACGGTTTCTGGCTCTTGTCATGATAGACAAAGAACAGGACATTATCTTGTGTGCCATATTGCAGTCTGGAATCAATTTTCAGCTCCTGTGGTATGTCGTATCCCCCCTGAATGTAAACTGGCACACTGTTACCGTTGCTGGTAGTGTAGTCGCACAGGACGTAGTTTTGACTTCTGTCTCCACCAAATCCAGCTAATGAGCTCTGCTTCCAGTGCACAGTGACCGTTTCTCGTCGGCTCTTGAGCGTCAGGGTTTCGCCTCTCAAAGAACCCATTGAAGCAGATTCTTAAGTGACACAATAAAGAAATAGATAATCAACCGGCGTTAGTAATGATTTCGATATTGTATTTTCGAATTCTAATTTTCTGATCTGTTAAATATTAACGTTCGCTGTCAGCGTTAGTCAAGAACAATAGCGCTCTCAAATTAATATACTGACATCAAATGTAGTTAAGGTGGCCGAACACAGTTTTCGCGCGCGCTTTTGCTGATGCAATTCAGCACGTGCACAAGGATTTCAAAAAACAAACAAGCCGTCAATAGAGCGATCATTTTATTTACTCAACACTCGCACTATCTGTGTTATTTTTCTCTATAATTGAAAGCAGTGTATTGATGGCTTTAGTCTTTCATTACAAAGATACGTTAGAAAAGGTAACGATGCAAAGAACCCAGCAATTTTCAGCTTTCTTTGTTCCCGAAGGAACCCAGTTAAATGCAGCGCATGCGTAGTAAGTCGAAAAAATTGCGATTGAGTGAAAAATTGACTTTCGGAGATACGCCTATTTCTCGAGAACCACTCATTAGAATTTCACGAAATTTAGAGCGAAAATACTTTAGGAAATAAGTAACTGGAGGATTCAAAAAAATTAAAATTTAACAAAGGAAATTCAAGATATGCCAGTAAACCTATCCTAGCGACATGTAGATAACAGCGGAAATCATGCAGACCTACGACGGCCTCTAAAAATTTGCGATAGCATGATCTAACGGCTCAGCTCTACATAAAATTACTTCTTAGAATACAGCATGAAGTGCCCTTCATAAACACGAGTGAAGCGACAAAATGGTCGAGTGACCGAATAGAAATCGGCAAATGTATAAATGTCACGAACCGTAGAATTCGTGTATTTTACAAAAATATTATTGACCGCCTTGACAGACAAGAAATCCGGTAGACGCTGAAACAGCAGAGATTTGCCAAGCCAGTCGGTCAGAACGGCAACAATATCTTTGCCTTTCAGTAAATATTCAAATCATTACTTGGTGTGGCTTTAACTGAACAAAAAGACGCAAAGTTTCAACGTTTAAAAGCAGATCCAAGTCGAAAAGCACAGCCAGTTTCTCCGCCATCGTGATGTTGGCACTTTTGATTATGCAAACTCGCTAATTTATTACACCCAGGATTTCAGGGTGTAAAGTGAGCACGTGACCAGCCGATGCCAGGGCCTTTTCCCGCCCCGCCCCCAAGCCAGGGAAAAGGCCCTGGGAACGAGGTTGATATTTTACGTAGTCATTTATCTATCTGCGCGTTCCAAGTCTTACATTATAACCTTTATTTCTGTAAGTCGTGTCAAGTCGTGGTGTGTAACTTAAAATCTGTCCTTGTATGTATCAACTTCATGCATCATGACGAATCGATGGCGAGGCGTGACAAGGGATCGAGACAATAAAGCACATACACATACACACAGGATACATATTCTGAATAAAGTATTATTATTATTATTATTATTATTATTATTATTATTATAATTATTATTATTATTGTTATTATTATTATCATTATCATTATCATCATCATCATCAGCATCATCATCATCATCATCATCATTATCATTATCATTATCATTATCATTATCATTATCATTATCATTATCATTATCATTATTATTATTATTATTATTATTATTATTATTATTATTATTATTATTATTATTATTATTATTATTATTATACACATCTACCCCCGCCCCCAACTTTACCAGAAAATCCAGAAGATGAAATTTGAAAGATGTGGAAATTGTAGGAGCAGAAATTTCAGTTATAAATTTTGTACAAGTACGCATTAAGTCTAGAGTGTTGACAGTATTGAAAATGCGTCGATCGCTAGCCTGCGAACTATTTCCGGCTATCGCTTGTCTCTGCTGGCGGCGCCAGTGACAGCCGGAAATACGGCTGCGTTCGCAGGCTAGTCGCTCGCCGTATATGTGAAACTGTTAAAACTTAAGTTTAAATTCATGTTTGGATGAAAAGGAATTGATCGTAGCATATGTGAAATAAGCGTGTTCTACAGTTTCCGTTTGTTTTAATTATTCTACAAGTTTTAGTAACGACGATTTCTCTTCATCTGATTTAAGAATTCGACCACGGAGCGAGACTGCTAAGATAAGAAATGACATACTAAGTTTAAAATAAGATGTGACAATTAATCGTCCAGACCCGGGCGTTTAGAATTTTACAAACTTTCACGTACTGCATTTAAAACAAAAGCAGGTAAATCAAAACAAAATTTCAGTGGAGTCCACGCGAAAAGACTGTATGACATCCTCGTGTTGTTCGTGGCGCAGATTTCCAAATTGTCTGCAAGAAAACAACAACGACACATTAATACATATGACGCATCGCTGGTGATCGTGACAAACATGAATTGATACACATCAACCTCCTCTTTACCAAATCCAAATAAACGAAAGATGTGGAAATTGTAAGAGTAGAAAGCTGACTTATAAATTCTGAACTGATACTCACATGTCTCTAGAATCGAATGTGACAGACTCTGACAAGGACCAGCTGTGAGGACGCGTCCGTGGTGATATGTGAAAATGCTGAAGTTTTAGCTTAAATTCATGTTTGGATGGAAACAAATCGATCGTAGCAGATATAAATTAGCATGTTCTACGGTTCTCGTTTGTTTTAATTATTCTACAAGCTCAAGTACCGGCGATTTCTCTTCATTAAGAATTTGGCGAAGGATGCGAGACTGCTAGGAAATTGACGCATTAAGTTTTAAATTATTGTGTGACAATTAATCGAATCGTTCAGATAATTCTAACAGCAAGTGTTGTGAAAGCCAAGCACGATATCGCTCCCATCGCTTTACAGTCTTTACAGGTAAATTAAAGCAAACCATAACCACTAACCTTTCTCAACTGCAATTCACGCGAAAAAGGACGCCAGCACAACGGTGTCACAACCTCATGTTGTTCGTGGTCAGGAGCAGTCGTGGCGCAATGCATTCTGGTAGAAGGCGCAATGCATTCTGGTAAAAAGCCACAATGCATTCTGGTAAAAAGTGATGAATTCGAGAATTCGTACTCCCTTTTGTATTTCTTCTTAAATCCTGTTTATGTTGCTGCTCGCTCGCTACGCTCGCTGCGCAGCAATAAACTTTCAATCATGATGAACAATTCCATTTTCTCGCGATCTGACGTTTCAGTAAATTTCCTAGGGCATGAGCGGTCAAAATATGAAAACGTAAGTTATGCACAAGAATTTGCCAGACTCAAGAAAATTACAGTAATTGAACACAGAGTTATGGCGATAAATAATCACGAAACCCGTGAAAGGAAATGTTGATAACAAAGGTGGAGCAGTTTTGCCATTCCGGCATCAACATTCGATCTGCTGAAGGGATTGTGCCAAGAATACGCAGCTTTAGCTTTGACTCAGAAAACAAGGTTCCAATTAACTACTCCATGTGCTTTTACTTGTTAACTTTCTTCTTCCGTCGTGCTAAATTCGTGGTACAAAAGGGATCATATCAAACCGTTAACCTGATTAAGCTATTTGAATTACCTTGTGAACGGCAAAAAATTGAAAAAATTCACCTTTTACAAAATGTATTTAGAATAGAAGTGATAAACAAAGTTGTGCGAAGTAAGTCAGGAAACTTAAACAGCAACGAAAAGGAACCCGGAAAACATCGAAGATCGAACTGGCAAAAAGATGGAAAGCGAAAATGAAATCGCCTGTTGACGAGCAATGTGCTAAAACACAATTGTATATAGTAAATAACGAAAGACGATAAGCAAACTAAGGGTTTCCGATCTATTGAACTTGCTCGCATATTTTGACAATTTCTAACTAGTCGAAGTGAGATTTTACCAGGGTTTTAGTCAATGCAAGTCATAAGAGTAAGAAATACTTCATCAGAATTAATACAGCAAATGAAGTTAGCCTGCATTTGTTTCACTTAACAAGACAATATTTGTTGTGGAGTTAACCTGCAACTGCATGTCTTCCTTTGGTATAAAGCACTTTTAGTGTCATTACAGGGTGAAAAGGTACTTACAAGTTGGTATGCAGAAAGCAATGTGAGGTGAAACTTGGCGTGTCTTGAAAGAAGAAAACAGGAAAAAAATGTTAGAATTTCAGCAGAACATTTGCGGAATATCTCTTCCAAGATTACCAACAAATAGTTACCAAAGATTAGTTTGACTCCTTTGAAGTTTCCAGTGCACTGGAAAAGTTGAAAATTTCCATGGACATGT
>JAHPZR010034628.1:0-12500 GCA_019787425.1 Platygyra sinensis
CGAGGATACTAATGACGACTGTTGTGAGAAGGTGATCAAATGGTATTTTTTTTTGGTGTATCCTGGATAGGATACGAGACTTTTGATGTAGAAGGCAATGAAACAGAAGCCGCCATGAAACACCTGAAAATAATCACGGTTTTTTCTTACCTTTTTCTAGTGCTGGAAAACTTTGCTATGATCTTGCTGTACTATACCCCCTTTAAATATTTGCACCCCTGGTACTCACTACCACTTGTAGTGTGCGTATGTTTATTCAGCTTTCTCGGCGTTGTTGTTAGATATACAGTTGCTCACATTGTTATATTCAAGGATGGTGCTGTCCATCCCCAATAATCGTTTATCAACTACTGTGAGTCGACCACAGCTCCAATTAAGAATAATGTTGGCACGAATTTTAAGATATGTTTGGGATCTATTCGATATTTGTTCAACTGGCATTGTTTCATTTGATATTTACTCAAGCGACATTTACAGTGGACGAAGAAATGGATTTACATTCTCGTAGCAAATCTATACCAAAACTGAACTAAGCAAATATCACATTTGCTCATATTTGCCTCAGTTTGCCAAAGAACACAGATCGATTTTACACAGTTGTTACCCATAGCAATGGTGGTAAATGCCACATTTGCTTAAGATATTTGCTCTTGTGCAAAAGAATTGTGCAGCTATGAATATTCTTTGCATTTGCCCATGAAGCAAATGCGGACGCAAATGTGTTTCTTTGAAGGTGGTAAGTTTCTAAAGAAACTATGGTGCTGCGTCGGTGGGAGTATCACAGGATAATTTGGTTTTATCAACTGAGTTGATAATGAGAATTGGCCGGCCACCGTAAAGAGATTCGAATCTCTTTACGGTGGCCAATTCACATTATCAACTCAGTTGATAAAACCAAATTATCCTGTGTTTCTTTGAGACCATTTACATACAAAGCAAATTAATGAGCAGATTTGCTTTTTTGCACAACGTTTGCTTCCGATGTAAAAACACGCAAACTAATTATTACCAACAAGCTTACAAAGAGTTGCAAATGTGCTCCAAAGCGAAAATTTGAAGTGTTCACTTGGGTCAGCAAAGGTGAACAAACTCATAGTATTAATGAAGTTTGCATAGGCTGGTAACTGATGGCAATTTCTTAGTATTGACAAAGTTTGCTCTGTATAGCAAATCAATTCAATTCAATTTTAATTTAAACTCACACAAACATTAATTTTACAATGATAGAAACTAGTAGTAATCAAAGATTATGAGAGTGCGTTCGACGCCGTGTAAATGTTTATAGAGATACCTTAAATGATTTCCCTAGCTGACTCTCAACCTCTAAAACTCCGAGCAACCTTTTTTCATCAACAACCGGGGTTATACAGAAAGATATTTTAGTGACAAAGTCCATGCCAGTCTGATTAAGACTGCGTTGCGTGACGGCACCAGTTTCCGTAGACTCACAAGTTTAATAGGACTAAAACATTTACATAAGCTTTCAAATTTCGTGCTAAATATTGTCACATTGACTTGTAATGTGTTTAAGCGCAAAAGCTAATTTGTAAAAGTATATTTTTTTCGAACATTATTCAAAGCAGGAAGCTCAAATATAACTGAGTAAACATTTCCAATCGCCTACTCGTTGATCACGTAAACAAACTCCGTGCGACTGATTCGAGTATTTCCCCTGGCCTGATTAACAAAGTACACAGTATTTACATTTCCATTCCCTGGTTCAGGTTCACTCTTATGGATCTTTCCTTTAGAGTACTCTTCCACGGATTCCAAATAATATTCGACCGGATACTACTGACCACAAATGCAATCAAATACAGCCCGGGCATTTAATACAGCTGTTTCCAGTGAACATCCCAAAGCCTTTATTGAACTTGAACTTTTTTGAACTTTATTGAACTTTATTGATAATAATATATAAATCATTACAAAATTGCTTGCCCCCGCTTCTAGTAAAATGACTAATCGAGGCGGGGGCAAGGGTTACACACTTACTACAAAGGAAATAAAATACAACTATTAACTAGTTAATTAACTAATTGATTACAGAATATAAACTAACAATAAAATAAATTACACTCACATACGAAAAGCTAGAGGGTAATAACAAATGAGCCTAGGCGATCGTGTTCCTGAACATATAAAATAAACAAGCTCATCATGAGCTCGAACGAACGTTTAAATAACATCATACTGGAAAGTACTATTGAATATAATACTACTCAGCCTCAAAATTCCACGGCGAAAGAATGAGATCGAGAGCACATTGAAAGAAGGACCAAAGTCTACATTGCCTGCTCACGTGCTCACATGTTCGTCACATTAGTGTCTCACTTAGACCCTACGGTACCAGTTTACTGGCCGTGACAGCTAACAACTATGCCGTGACATGCCCCTACAAAAATTAAGCGGGGTGGCCATTTTTGTGCCCTTACAGGAATGTGGATTTTCCAGCTTATACCTTACACAGGGCAACTAACTCTCCATAGTCACGCAACAAAATTAGGCTTGCGTTCACTTCGTCGAACGCAAAAAGTAGAATAAGTAGGAGCTTAAGTAGTTACCGATATACTCAAGAGAACAGGCAGAGTTCCCTGCTGGATTTTAGTCCATTGTTAAGTGATGGTGATTGGCGCTTGATGTGGAAGGTCTCTTTATATAATAGCAAGTTCCAGTTGTCGTCATAATCTAACACCGTGGTGTTATTCTGAACTGCATTGATTGCGTAATCATTGCTGCCGGAAATAGTTGGTGCGGTGATGTTATTTAAAGTATCCGGTAAATTGAATAAATTAGGGAAGTGGTCAAAACTACTACACTCGAACAGGACCCACCAAACCACAAAATAATTGGTGGTGTCTGCTTGCACCCCCCTTACTTAACGTCAAAAGATGGTGTCTTTATTGCATAGCCACCCCTCTCTCCAGCAGTGAAAAATTACAGTGAGATTGAAAGCTCACTTTTCTTGTTTGTCTAGTAATGCTGACTCTTGCTAGCTAAATATTCCTGTGTCAACTCAAATTTTAAAGCCAACAAAATGTTGTTGGTAATGTTTGAAGATAGGTGGTCTTTGAGAACCCCCCTCCTACCTCAAAGGTGGGTCCTGTTCGAGTAGAGTTGTTTTGACCACTTCCCTTATGGATAAAGGCTAAATGTTCGCACGTGCGTAAATGTTTGTAAATCGCACTCTCTTTATCAGTTACAGCGTGTTCACGTGTTCGGGTGAGAAGGGTTCTGTCAGTTTTGCCAATGTATGATGACTGGTAGCCGGGACAACTGAATAATAATATATAACATGAAAATTTTTTTCTGCTTATTTCAAAGGCCTTTCAAAATACAGAAGAATGGCGTTTTTCTTTTTGAAATACCTTTTTTCGTTTCAGAGATATTGATGTTTTTCTATTACGCAAATTACATCAGTGGTGACGTCATATTGTTTGCGACTAAAAATGGTAAAATACTGAATAAACAATATCTCTAGAAATATTAAAGCAGTGTTCTTGAAACTTGGCACCATAAATGTGCATCACAAAAGAAACAAAATGACACTCTTAATGCTGTTGCCATGACAACAGTTTGGCCACTGGTGCTGTCTTAATAAAAAGTTAAATTCCCAGTTTTTGTCTTAAACCAAGAACCATCTACCCCGCACAATCTATTGATGGGGGTTAAGACAATATGGGAACTATGTCTGTTCCAAGTAGCACCCTGAGTCGCATTTCAGAGGTTGCAAATGGTGATATTGCTTTTTGGACAGAAAGAGACTGGAGCCGAGAGAGTTGCTATGGCAACGGCATTAAGGGTGTCATTTTGTTTCTTTTGTGATGCACATTTATGGTGCCAAGTTTCAAGAACACTGTTTTAATATTTCTAGAGATATTGTTTATTCAGTATTTTGCCATTTTTAGTTGCAAACAATATGACGTCATCACTGATCTAATTTGCATAATAGAAAAAGATCGATATCTCTGAAACGAAAAAAGATATTTTAAAAAGAAAAACGCCATTCTTCTGTATTTTGAAAGGCCTTTCAAATAAGCAGAAAAAATTTTCCTGTCATATGCACTTTAAGATCTTGGTTTTTGTTCATATGTTGTCAAAATTCAAAGACACGATGAATCTACTCGGTCTATCGTTCATCTTATATGTTCAAATTTTGATAAAGTTTGCTTTGTATAGTTAATGTGATCAAACTCTTAAAGTATTGATAAGCTTGCTTGACATAGCAAATATGAACTCTCAGTAATGAATAAGTTTGCTCAAATAAGATATATTATCAAAATCGACAGTTTGATCCAGTTTGCTTTGTATAGTAAATGTGAGCAAACTATAAAGCACTGACCAACTTTGTTCTGTTTAGCAAACATGATCAAATTCTCAGTATTGGATAAGTTCGCTGAGATAGCAAATGAGCAAATATTTAACTTTGCTTATATGGGTGACAACAATAAAAGCACACTCAAACACCAACCCACGGTCAGCTGGCCAATACCTAACGCATGCGCACAGCCGTACTTGTCAGACCGTGGCTTGGTGTTCGAGTGTGTCACTTGCTTTCCTGAGTTATTGTTCTTATATGGGTGTCAACTTTATTTCACCTTGATGGGGTTAACACAATAAGAACAACTGTTATTAATAGTATAGATCTATGAAGAAGGTTCTAGAACCAACCAATTACCTCTTAAATCGTTTATTTATCTCATTGTTCAATTGAATAAATAACCATAATTCGACATACAACTACTGTTATCAACAGTATAGATCTTCAAAGTGGGTTTTAGTACTGACCAACCAATAACTTCCGTAATGGCTTATTTATCTCATTGTTCAATTTGGTAGTAAAAACTCTCCAATATAATTTTACCTCTACACTGTTTGGCAAATTAGAAGTATAGTATTGTTCAACTTGGTTTGATAATTCTTTGACAGTTCATTTATTCATATATTATTCTTTTATTCAATATTTACTCCAAGCTACAGGTATGTCTAAGAAAGTACATTGAGATTTACATGCTATTATTACGGGTAACCCGAAAACACTAACTCCCGGTCCACGGACTACCTACGGACCGTTTCACGGACTACCCCTACGGACCCCTCTACGGACCACCCAGGTCTGAGTTATATGTAGCTTCGAAATCAGTTAGAGGAGAGCACTGAAAAGGGGGAAAAGGGAGTGGAGGAAAAAAAATACTAGATGGAGGCGGTGCCTTTCAATGCTTTGAGCTTAAGGCCAAAATTAAGCAAGCAGTAACGCGTCTAAATTGACAGTCCAGGACACTTGAATTGTTATAGTAAAAGTCCTTTCAAAACCGATTTTTTTTCTTAGGTACCACTCACGCTTGGCCTGTGGTTGGACAAACACACGAACTCCCAACAGTGTAGCTTATCACTGTTGTCAGTCATCTCCGATTCAAAGAGTCACTTCTGTCGGTCATGATTGATCGATTCCATCCATTTTTTGTTTCTTGTTTTCAAGGCTAGTACGACCAGAAAACGAAATCGTTAATCAGCGATTGAAGTTCAGAGTATTCGTGAGTTTTGAAAGGGACAGTAGTGCGATCAGTTCAAAATAGTTTTAAACATTGTCTTAGTTTTCTTGACTTTCTTTCGATGAGTGTCAGCGTATGAAAAGTTTTATAGCGCGAGTACAAGTGCAAAAGGATTTTCATTAAGCAACTCACAAATCGACAAACTGTTACTCATGTGTTCAATTACCAAAAGAGACCTAAAAAACCACGAAAATATGCAATGAAAGGGCAACTTAAATCTCTATCACTAAATTAATGTTGTCTTAGGCTAAAGACACGAGGCCTTCCTGTAGACGCTTTCTTAACGTGAAAGGAAATAGTTGGCGACTACACACAGGCTATAAATAACGGCAGGCAATAAAAAGAAATATAAAATAATACCCTCTAACATTGCACAGTGGGAGGGTTGTGCTCGTTGCGTAACTGGGGAATGTGACCCACAGCTTCCTCGTACGATGGCGGAGGTGTTCTTGGTGGAGGTCCGGCAGGATTATCCGGAAATGGAGGACAGGGTGCTGAATAATCCATCTCTACAGCACATGACGGTGGGGGCGTACTTGGCTGAGATCTGGGAGGATAAGAAGAAAATGGATGCTCTGCGTCAGAGTGGTGAGGCGGGTTTAGATGACCTTCGCCTTGGCTTGGATGGATTAACAGGTGGGTATGCCATACGATAATTTTGGATTGTGGGGTAATCGCCTCCTGGATTACTCACCAAAGACACTGGGTAACCTGCACAGTTAATGGAGTTCAAAATATTACCAGTCAGGACTGCAAATGGATCCATCACGTCGACCTCCCTCGGTGGTGCAGTGCTCTTGTACATCTTTTTCTTCAAGGTATAGTAAGTCTTTGCTGTTTTGGCTCTGAACAGCCCGCGGTAAGGCCAAGTCATCAAAAACAAGGTAAAAATCCAGAAATATAGCGGCCGAATCCAATATGGCTTCACCCGCAAATCTACGTACGCAGCGACTCGCGTCTTCATTCCAGGAATTTCTTTACTCGAAGATTAGTCAGTAAAGACACCTCGATGGCGATTTCTCTTCAACATTTCTGCCACTTGTCTCTCGTAGTCATCTGCAGTTTCTTGGTCGCCAAATAAGATACTTGAGTCAGTTTTGACTCGAGTTAGAGCCACTGTACTCAGTGGTGGCATCTCTTTCTTAGAAACATCAAGCCATGAACCAAAAGAGCACACGTCGTGATCAACAAATGTCACAACCTTCTCATTGTAACTCTCGGTGCGGGACTGCTGGTTTCCGTTGGCGTCTGTGTAGTGCACCACTCGAGTACGTGTCTGGCTATGGTAGCATTCTACAACCATATTGATCCTCGGTGGAACCTCGTGCATTCTTTGTAAGTATTCCCTAGCCGTCTCGTCTTGCATGATGTTCTTGAGGTAGTCCAGCTCGTGGGAGAAGGCGCTTTCCAGCAGGACTATCACAGGAGAGAGACAAAGCATTACAATGGCGAAGATTCTTAATATCTCAAAGACGGAACCATACTTTGTGCATTGAGACACATCACATCCAACAAAGTAGATAAGCCAAAGATAGAATGAGAAAAACATATCCATTGAAATAAGCCTCCACAAACTCGCATTTCTGTAGAAACTTCGTTTGCGGCTGAGTTCGTTAGCCTCGCTTTCCCTTTGATAATACTGAACTGCTTGCTGATATTCTTGATCTCTTTGATCGAGTTCCTCTTGATTCCCTGCTGCAGCAACTCGTTGTAGGCGCCTCCCCAGTTCTTTATCAATTTGTTCCCGTCTTCTCTGGTCATTTTCTTCTTCCTCGCCTTCCTTGTAGGACGTCATGCACCGTGCGCAGCCCCATAGCAAGAACGGCAGTAGCATTTGTACCAGGACAGCAACAGAGATCACGACTGAGGTTGCCTTAGGTTAGTCATCAAAATTGGTGGGTTTATTCCCCGCTGGGCCTAGAATTGGATTATACCAAGGTGTTTCGCAAGTTGTAGGATACCAAAACTTAATACTGAGGAAGGGCTAGGAGCGAAACGTCTGCTATATAATTGAGTTTATTTTGGAATATATATTTTCTTACTTTTTATAACTCTTGATATTTTGAGTAAGCTATTTGCACAAACTTGAAACAAAACATAATATGCCATGGGTTCTATTTCGTATCAAACGAAACGTCTATTAATATTGTTAAATGTGTTGACTGATAAGCGGCTTTTATAATAATAATAATAATTAATAATAATAATTAAAAATTTATAACGCGCCTTTTCCACTGATGCAAATATGATCAAAAGCGCGTAACAATTGATACTTAAAAATATTATTAAATATTATTATACGGGTACTTTGAGCTTTTCGCTAAGAGCTCGAGCTTTCCTGAAATAGTAACATGATTTCTTCTTTATTTGTGAGATTGGCAAGACTTACCTTCTTTGTTATTGTTTCCTGAAGCAAGTGCGGCTGCTTGTGAAGTTAATGTAAGAATAACGTAAATCCAGAACGGTTTCATGTGATAGTAGTAACTTATTCATCCGTGAACGCGATACCATAAAACTCGTTTTGCGACGCAAAACTATCTAAAAAAGTACGTCATGAATGCAAGTTTTATCATTGGAATTCTGAAGCGCGCGCTGTGTTATGATAATGCCAACGTGGAAACAATACAAATTACAAAGAAACTGTCTCTTTATTCTCGTAATTTACGGTATACCCACGCTCAGGAGCCCATTACTAGGAGCCTGCAACTCCCATGATAAGCTATTGCAAAGGCATTTTTACAGACCAGTCTATGTTTGAATATTTTTCCCGCAAAATAGGCCAGTTCCAGTCTAAATGAGCACGCTTCGGTGAGGATAAAACAATGTGACGTCACGTGAACATATCGATAAATTGTCATGTGCGTGCTTGTGATTGCAATAGGCCATGTTCGATATATCAATATTAAAGCATGGCTCCGAGGCTTTCGGGTCAAAATTGTAAATTTTTCAAGTATCTTTTGTTCCTCAATTCCCAAGAGAGACTTAGATGCAAAGAAAGCAACACCAAATATGGATGTTTCACCCGAAAGCCTCGGAGCCATGTAAGAATATTGATATATCGAACGAGGCCTATTGGTCACTGAGGTTCCTGTGGGGATCTGAATTCGAGATAAATTCAAACTTAAAATAGATTGGTCTGTGAAAACGCCGCCAGTAACTGAAAAACTGTTTGCTTTTTTTGTTCCTGTTATGAGCCCCTTTGGATATAAACCCCTCCATTTATAGCCCATTGAAACTCCTGGAGGAACTCTGCAATCACAGAGGCCTGCCTCTCAAAGTCCCGAAAGGGTTCAGTTAGTTTTACACCTCGAAAGCTGTTGTAGAATCTCAAACCTTATGATCGCCAAGCTGTTTTATTTACAATATCATGGTCTTAGTATGACCAGTAATTCCCTTCATACAAGACGTTTCAGGCG
This sequence comes from Platygyra sinensis, assembly GCA_019787425.1. Taxonomy (NCBI): domain Eukaryota; kingdom Metazoa; phylum Cnidaria; class Anthozoa; order Scleractinia; family Merulinidae; genus Platygyra; species Platygyra sinensis. The sequence goes on from JAHPZR010034628.1 coordinate 8,969, forward strand.
TGTACATCTTGAATTTTTAGACTACGGATTAATTGTTAATGGGGGAGGGGGGAATAGGGGCCCGAAAAGTTTCCTGAGCTATTAATGCATGTCCCGTTAAACTGACAATTACTGCTGACCAACGAGAAGGCGAGACGGTATTGTCCGCCAATATGTGTGGACTCTCATTGAGCGCAACGTCGATTGTTTAAGGACGGTGCCTACTAATTCAAAGGTATTTTTGCGCGGTTCACTGAATATGCGGGAAAAGCAAATCATAACGAGTGCTATTGAAATCCGAAAAGAAAATTGGGGGTTACCACGCATTTTTCGAAGATAATTAATCAGCAATATTTGTAAAAAGCATATCAAACTTACGGTTAACATCTGCCTCTACAGATTTTCGTGACCTGTCACGCAGTCCGGGGTCAGTCAAAACCACGCTAATTTTCGAACATTTTCTTCTTTTTCGAGTATTCCGGTTGAGTCGCTATCTTTCTTACCTTTAGTTTAGGAAACTAATGTATATAGGCTTTCTATACCACTGCATTTGAAGGCGATTATTAAAATATTTCGTTCGGAATTTTACGGCTTTTGGCTAGCGATTCACGTATTTCAAAGAGGCGTTCATGCCACATTCAAGCACTGGTTGAAGAGTCTGGGGATAGAACTTTAAGGCGCATGCTCAAAACTGGTCATTACCGCAAAATATGAAAAGGGGAATAAATTTGGCGCAATTTGATGTATAATACATGAGATTTGAATATTGTTTGGGTTCGGAAAATGGGACTCAAAGTTTACGGGCTGGTGATTTTGTCCTCGCTGGCCCTTCTCGCGGTGGCGGTAGATGCGTAAGACGATTTTGGCGAAGAAACAAGTGGTCCAAAACGCCCGGGAAAAGGGGATAACTTGCCTTGGTTTAGTAACGAAATAAACAAGTAAGTAAATGTGTTAACCAAAGTGGTTTAAATCCTCCTTGGAGTCGATTCGATAGACAATCTTGCCTCTTTCTTTCCTTGGCTTCCCTGCTTATGCCAGTCCTTCATCAAACACATCCTGATCAATTCGAATTTCAACACGGGTTGTTGGATCATCCTTTTGGCCAGAATACAATTTTCTTTTTATTGCACGATACAGTTCTCCATGGACTAATTCCGTACGGCCCTCAAGAGAAGTACTAGAAGGAATACGAAGAGATTCCATCCGCTGGAAAGGAGGGTTGCTATCCTCAGTATCGTATGGCTGCCACTCGTTGTACCGTTCGCTATATATTACATAGTGAATTTTCATTCGCTTTCCGATCTTTTCCACGTCTGTCACAACGACAGGATAAAGTTTATGATCAGTTTTTTTTTTGGATGACATTTCAAACAAAACCTCGTCCGCATACCGTTTTAGCGCTGCAGATTCTCTCTTCGCTGTGGCCGACATGTTTATTTATTTTCTACCCAGTTAAACATTACTTTCCCAGCCTTGCCCAGTGAGATATTAATGCGCAAGCGCAGTAACGAAAACTTGTGTCCGCGCTATCCTGGACGCCAGTGGAAGTAAATGTTCACCTTAAAGGGCAATAAGTTTGATATGTTTAAAATACAAAGCAGTGTATGGGTTGTTTTTCCCAATTGAAGCTTAATTATCTCTGAAAAATGCGTGGTTACCCCCAATTTTCTTTTTTGTTTACCAAGAGCACTTGCTAAGTTCTACTTTCTCCGCATAGTTTTGAACCGCGCAAAAATATCCCGGTATTATAAGCACCACCCGTAGGAAATCCGAGTATCTCGAGGTGCGCAGACCGTATGCGCAATAACAATAGTAGGCACCGTCCTTAATGAGTGATAGACTACTGGAAGCCGGTCTATTCTCTTAGCTTGAGACAGGCCGCCTATATGTAGGGTGGTGAAATGAGGGGGTCCGAGCAAAATGTTGTGATACAGTAGACTGGGGTCTACTGTTGTGAGCAGATTCCGCCTACTTCCAGTCTGGTGTTAAGATTTGTAAAGAAATTCCACGGGACTCCAATTTAAATGAATCAGTAACTTTTTTTGTGCATTTATCGAGTTTTTGGGCGGCTAACGACAGAAATACCTAAGCAACATAACAACAGATCTAATTGTATAAAGTTATAAGACAGAAGCATCAAAAAGCTTTCAAAAACACGCCACTAGTCGCTCAAGGGTAAAGAGAGAAAACTTCTGATTTCCGGTTCGTCAAGAAGAGGCCTCTTGGCAGCCATTAATCGCACCGAAAGCGCGGAAGGAGCGACTGTGTCCAGTCCTACACCGCATCAGACATTGCACCAGGAGCGATTGCCCGTTTCACCGCCCCATCTTTTCCGTCCTAGTTCGGAAGAGCGTTCTTCCGGAATCAATCAGTCAATAAATCCATCCATCAAATCAATCAATCAATCAATCAATCAATCAATCAATCAATCAATTAATCAATCAGTCAGTCAGTCAGTCAGTCCGTCAGTCAGTCAGTCAGTCAGTCAGTCAATCATTCAATCATCAATCAATCATCAATCAATCAAACCATTAAACTTTTATTCAAAGAGGGTTACACTTAATAGTTGGACACTAATAAATCTGTGGCCCTCGATTAAGAATTGTAAAAGACTTATTATAAATATTTTAAGACCTAGTATAAAATGTCTCTTCTCGTGATCCCCACTTCATTTTGACAGAAAAACAGACTCTACAGTCTAATTGAGTGAAGAAGCTCATTGGTAAACCCATTTTTTCAATCGCTGTCACAATTTTCTATCGACAAGTGATCATCCTTGTTTCAGCATACAAAATTGACAATCACGCGTTATCCTTTGAGAATTTTTCAATTTCAGTAATTTTGTAAACTTTCCACCACCTTTTGAACATAAGGGGTTTTCGAATGGTCTTTGCCAGCATTTGTGAGCAGTCTAAGCGGTGCGTTTATTTTTGCGAGAACGAGCAGGTAAGATTTGTCTTCCGAGCAACGAGCACTTAAATGCAGATGGCGAGCAGGGAACACTTTATAATTTTTTTCTCTAGCTTGAATCTCTCCTTTATTGAGCTTCAGAAAATTCGTGCATGTTTCCCCAATGGTTTCCAGTCTTGCCATTGACTAGAATCCGAGCCTGTGAGTAGTTGCAAAATTTTTGCCAGCATGAGCAAAACGAGCGCTCATCTAATTTTTGCGAGCAGTTCGAGTAAAGGCCAAATGTTTGCGATTACTTTTACATTTAATGGGACCATTCGATACCCTACGATATTTTGTTGAATGGTCTTTGTATTGATTATAACTAAAAAGCCGTGGAAAGCCAATTTCTCCCTTGTGTTTCAAAGGCTTATAACTTTTTGAACATTTCGAAGAATGACTATGCTGAACATTATGTTTCCACAGAATGTAGTGTTGCGGAACAGATCGAGTTGTCTCGTTTTTTAGCAGGGGGAGGGAGGGGAGGGGAGGGAAGGAGAGATAGTTCACAAGCTGCAACTTTTTCAGATCACCACTATTTATTCTTGAAAGCTTAGCTCTGTGGTTTCAGTCAACAAAACCACCTACAACTTGGGCTAACTAA
>JAHPZR010034628.1:17500-37500 GCA_019787425.1 Platygyra sinensis
AAATCTATGTATGTGTGAATATGTACTTAGCCATAACCCTAACCCCAATTAAAAGTGTATTTAGGGCTGTATATCATTCACTGTACATTTGAAACCTACGCAAACTCCCAAACGTATAGTTTTCGCAGCTGTGAATCATCTTCAGGTCTTATTTTTGAAGGCTCGTCCAAAAACGCAATTGTTAGTTAGGGTTTGATCTACAGAATAACCCCGACAGGCGCAGTAATAAAGTCAGCTCAACATAGTTAAACATTGTCTTAATTTTCTTGACTACTTTTCGGTGACTGGGAGGGTGCAGGGTGTTGTTTTAAGGTGCACGTGGCTAGTTGCAGTTTCTAGTACTTTTCAAGACTTCGAGTTTGTCTGGTCATTATAACCACTCTTTATCGGTTGATGCCAAAATCATGGTATCAACAAACTGCCCAATCATCGGTGAACAGGTTGCTGTTAATTTTGTGGCACAATAGGTTACCATAGCAACAATATAACCTGCTAAAAACACCCTTAATTTTAACTTTAAGCGCTTATAACTCAAAAGCGAGCTCGGTGACCCCCATTTGTTGTTATTGAAGGGCGTTCAGAGCCACCTTAAATTCTCGAAAATTTAAGGTGGCTCTGAACCTCTTTCGCAGAATTTTTTTAAAGTTGCAAAAAGTTGCATCTTATCATGCTGATTATTATTCAATAATAAAGAAAATGGGCGTCACCAAGCTCGTTTTTGAGTTATAAGCGCTTAAAGCTAAAAGTAAGGGTGTTTCTAGCAGGTTATATTGTTGCTATGGTAACTTATTACGCCACAAAATTAACAGCAACTTGTTCCCTGATGATTGGGCAGTTTGTTGATACCATGATTTTGGCGTCAAGCGGTATAGAATGGTTAAAATGACCTATCAAACTCTAAGTCTTGAAAAGTACTGGAAACTGCAACCAGCCACCTTAAAGCGCGAGTGAAAGTGCGAAAGGTTTTTCCGGTAAAAAACTCGCACAGCTTGAACTCGATAAACCTTTTCACATGTCTCAAATCACCAAAAGAAACAAAGAAAAACAAAGATTAACAATAAGCAAGCAATTTTACTTAATATAAGTAAAAATTGTTCTCCAAAAAGCAGTCCGATAAAGACAAAATTAATAAATTTTAGTCTTAAGCTCGAAACAGATAACATTCCTGCAAAGGCTTTTTTCACATGAAAAGAAATGGGAGTTGTCTGCAAGTAAGACATTACCCTTTTTAACATTACACAGCCGGAGGCTTGTGCTCAGTGCTTGGCTAGGGGCTGTGACCCACAGATGCCTCGTATGATGGCGGAGGCCCACTTGGTAGCGGTGCAGCAGGATAAGCTGGAAATCCAGGTCTGCTATATGGACTTGGAGGTGGATATGGTGCACTGCTGTCTTGGGCTGAATAGTTCATCCCTGCAGAGTCTGGCGGCGGTGGGGCATTTGACTGAGATGTTACAGGATAAGGAGTATATGGCTGTTCTGCATCAGGGTTGTACGACGGGTTTACATGGCTTACGTTTTGGGGAGGATGGCCTTGTCCGAGGTATGGATTAACAGGTGGGTATGTCGTACCACCATTGTGGACGGTGGGATTGCCTCCTCCTGCATTATTCATCCCAGACATTGGGTAACCTGTGTAATTGTTGTCTGGACCATTGAGGTTCAGGACAGAGGATTCATTACCAGTCAGGATTGCAATTGGATCCATCACGTCAACCTCCCTGGGTGGTGTAGAACTCTTGTACATCTTTTTCTTCAAGGTGTAGTAAGTCTTTGCTGTTTTGGCTCTGAACAGCCAGCGGTAAGGCCAAGTCATTAGCAATAAGGTGGCAATCCAGAAAAATAGCGGCCGAATCCAGAATGGCTTCACCCTCAAATCTACGTACGCAGAGATCCGCTTCTTCAGTCCAGGAATTTCTTTACTCGAAGAGTAGTCAGTGAAGACATCTCGATGACGATTTCTCTCCAACATTTCTACCACTTGCCTCTCGTAGTCATCAGCAGTTTCTTGGTCGCCGAATAAGATACTTGGGTCGATCTTAACTCGAGTTAGAGCCACTGTACTTAGTGGTGGCATCTCTTGCTTAGAAACATCAAGCCATGAACCAAAAGAGAACAAGTCCTGGTCCACATATGTCACAACCTTCTCAGTGTAAGTCTCGGTGCGGGACTGCTGGTTTCCGTTCGCGTCTGTGTAGTAGACCACTCGCGTACGTGTCTCGTAGTGGTAGCATTCTACAACCATATTGATCCTCGGTGGAACCTCGTGCATTCTTTGTATGTACCCCCAGGCCGTCTCGTCTTGCATGATGTTCTTGAGGTAGTCCAGCTCGTGCGAGAAGGCGCTTTCCAGCAGGACTATCACAGTAGAGAGACAAAGCATCACAATGGCGAAGATTCTTAATATCTCAAAGACGGTACCATACTTTGTGCATTGAGACACATCACATCCAACAAAGTAGATAAGCCAAAGATAGAATGAGAAAAACATATCCATTGAAATAAGCCTCCACAAACTCGCATTTCTGTAGAAACCTCGTTTGCGGCTCAGTTCTTTGGTCTCGCTTTCCCTTTGATAATCCTGAACAGCTTGCTGGTATTCTTGGACGCCTTGGTCGAGTTCCTCTTGGCTCCCCGCCGCTGCGACTCGTTGCAGACGCCTCCCCAGCTCTTCGTCAACTTGCTCTCGTCTCCTCTGGTCGTCATCTTCCTCCTCGCCTTCCTTGCAAGACGTCCTGCACAAAGCGCAGCACCACAGCACGAACGGCAGTAGGATTTGTACCAGGACAGCAACAGGGATCACGACTGGGATTACAATGGGGTTGTCATCAAAGTTGATGGGTTTAGCCTGCGGTGGGCCTACAGTTCGATGGTACCAAGGTGTTTCTCGAGTTCTAGGATACCATGTCGGTTTCGTCAGCTCCTCTCTTGTGCAGAGTGACCCTTGTCCCCTCCAGTACGAACCCAAGCCACCATCCACACACAAGTAATATCTCTTGGAGGGATACGATCCACTGCAGAATGCGAAGCCAAGGTCCCCGGGTCGTTTCCTCGAGTAAGCAAAATTAACTTCAGTGTTGGCTTTCGGGAATGGCTTTGAGCACTCTTCGTTTACGGAACATGTTGGTCCCGTATATCCTGAAGGGCAGAGACAGAGGGTTTCGTTACCTGAAGTGTAAATGCATGTTGCTTTACTGTCACATGGTCTTGATGGGCAAGTGTTCGACATTGAAATCACGCCCCTACACAGGACTCTGAGGTTGGGCATGTCACGCCATCCATTGTAATGCACGGACCACGTTTTGCTGATATATTCAGGTCTTATTGCGAAATCCTTTACTCTCATGTAAGTGTTATCGTCATAATTACTCGGTGCATACGAAGCAGTAACCACCCAGTAGTTGTCCACATACTGTAAATACCATGTCTGAACGGTGTGTTTATAGACAGGCCGAAGATGGCGAAACAAACCCTTTACGCGATAGAAATAATCTTTGGTGGGATCGTTCAAAGTGTTCCCTCCACCGTCATTGAAGCTCTCATTCAAGTAAACTCTGTCTGAGTTGCATTCTCTGAAATCTTCATCCACGCAAACCGCTTTGATCACGGGAGAGGAATAAGTAGTTTTCACATAGTAGTTGGTCTGGTCACGCGTGTTGTAGTATTGCCACTTGCTCACGATTCCACCAAATATATCGTTCCTGTCTACAATCACTGAACGGAGCCAAGACGCGGGATCCTTGTAAACAGTTGCTGCCACGCCAAAGTAGTCGTCGAGGTCGAGTCCAAATATCAAATAGCTGTCACCTTTGCTGCTGACTGTGTGATGAAATAGCAAGGTATCATTCTCTAGGCGGTAGACAGGAAAATTGTTGTGGTAGTAGCTCTCCTTAATGTAGACACCTTCGATGATTTTGTACGGCATGGTCTCTTCGTTGATGTTTTGAAAGAAAATCCTCGGGCATAACGTCGCAGAACTTGCAAGCGCAAAAGATGTGATTAGCACAAACGAAGGGAGCAGATTTAACACCATGTTTAGCTGTTTAACGGCCGCTTACGAGAAAGCTTTGCTCGTTACTAAACGACTTTCTTGGAATATTAAACAAGCTGAAAGACTAGTCAATGAAATATGTAACGTTAGGTCCGGTCAAGTGTCACGCTTCCGGGAAAGTGCATTTTGGCATGGTTTCGATCGTTGAAGTTTTTTAAACTCGCAAGACGTTTCTGAAAGTCTACAAGAATATCATCTTTGAGTCAGTTTTAATTCGACTCAGATGCTGAGCATTAATGTTCATAAATCAAAAGTGGTTAATTTAAAGAGTCAAATGATTCTTAGAATTAAGGGAAGTAAAATGGCGAGAAGCGTCATAGACGTCATAGTTGACCCGGGTTGCGCTCTCGTCAAAAATCTCGAGCTCATTTAGGACCATATAGCACGTATCAGCATAAATGTCATGCACTAATGCGTTCGCCTTGTGATTAGCTGTCTACTGTGTTTGCCTGTCCCTTTGTTTAGCTTTACGAAAGAACTTGAAATAAATTTAAAAAAAACACACTCATGCCACTATGTGGAAAGTCTCAGAAAAGAGCTTAAATTTCTTCTTTTGGGTTTTGATAGCTTTTTTCAAAGGTACATTGATGTGGTCTTGCGCATTTTCTCCGGAAATCGGATAGTACACGAGCGTTTATGTTGCAGTGACAGATCTTTGTTACAGCAGGGTTACAGCATGTTTCAGCTATTACCCACACTGTATTACGAAATTGCATTCTCTTACGAAGCCAGCTCTCTTTCATAACTACATGCGATACTGAATTGCTAGAGCACTAGTAAATGTGCAGATTGTCGATTCTTCTCGGTTTTTTCCTATAGCTGTCTCTACAATGCACTGCACTGTCAGGGAGCTTAAGCACGCGCATTTTTGAGGCACGGACGGCAACCGGAAGTGAGCTTTTTTCACTTTTAACTTGCCCTCATGCAACCACATTCACGATGTTAAGTATCTTTTCTCCATTAGAGATTAGCAGTATAAAAATCTGAGAGACAAAACGGTCCTGGCACTCGAAATGTTCTTTTCCGGTTGCCGTCCGTGTCTCTATTAAAAACCCGCGTGCTTAAGCTGCTAACATCCCGGACGGAAGTCTGCATCTTTGGACGAGTTATTTGGATCTTTAGTTACGCAACGCTATGTAGCCTGCAGTTGTCTAATGACGTAATTCCGCCGTAATCCCGGCTACTGAAGAAACAATTGCTGAAATCAAAGCAGAAAATGCTGTCACGTAGACGAGAAGAGAAGTATTTCTGTATACGCGATCTTGCGTCATCGCTTGCGAAATTACTTTCGACAGCTAACTATTCACAGCAGTCCCTTTCATGCTCGAATAAGATTTGGAGAAAAATGCCGACCGCGTTCACATAGCCTGCGTTGCAGCCGGACGTGTCACGAAATCCCCGGTATACTGGCGGTTTTGTCTGTCTGCGACGCAGGCTACGTTCACAGAGACGTAAATGTGAAAAGAAAATGGGAATGGGTGAGCGAGGGAAAATAAAACCGAAAGAAAAAGAAGAGAACGCGGCCTAAAGGGTGGAAAGGATGAGCGTGAAAGGAAGTAGCGAGCACTGAGGATCTGGGCTAGAGCACGCTGGTTACATGAATGTGATATAAATACATTAGGGAGTTGGATCTCATACTCGCTCTGTAAGGGACTGGTGCGAAAAGCTAACTATTCACAGCAGTCCTTTTCACGCTCGAATAATATTTGGAGAAAAATGGCGACCGCGCAGGGTCACACCATATGTGCAGACACCCACCTTACACTCACCTTAAATCACTCCATAACTTAAACCTCCAAGACTCAAACCCAATAAATAAACCAAAACCAATTTAACATCTTAAGAACGTTTACAGCCTCATATCGCAAAAAAAGTATGAAAAGTCCAGCATCAGCACCAAAATTAGACGTTCTTAATCCACAGGTGTTTCCCAATGTATCATGGACTACGTTTTAAAACTTTTGTTCTTGGGCCATCGTAGTTTGATCAAAAATAAGACACAAACAGCAGTGATAAACATATTGAACTTGCACATTTTGATTAAGACTTGCATTTTGCTGTACTCTACATACATTTTCCAAAGTAACCTTTGAAATTTAAAACAGCTATTTATATATAACAAAGGTGAGGGGTCTGGAACTTACATTAAGCAAATACTTAACAGTAAACTATAAAAAAAAAAAACAACTAGAGTAGGTTAATAAAGCATCTGTTCAGCTTTTCACTTCCGACGTTGATGTTGAAGCTGGCACAAGCCAGTGCCTACAATTTCTAAGAAAGATATTGCTACCCTTCTTCCCTACTTAGCTTTGCAAAGCAATCAAGTCGCTAAACGCCTGAAATCATGTGTGTACCAATTCTACTCTTGTGTTTACCTAAATATCTTTTTTTCAGAACGCTCGATGCATAAAATCTTTCTTTCCGTACAAGGATAGCATTAATCGTTCACAACAATCCAGAATTATTTACAGAGCAAATTGCTGGGATTGTAATGGTTTTTGCATTGGTAAAACTAAACGTAGGCTTCTTGATAGGAAAACCGAACACTTTAAGCCCTTGCTAAAAATGACAATACCTCAGCTATCGCTGACCACGTCAAAACCACTGGACATAACATCACGTGGTATCACTTTGAGATTTTAGCGAAGGGCACAACAGACTCGGGCTCAGCAATTTTGTTTTCTCTATATAATTGCAAGTCCATAGACAGTGCTAAAGGGTTAAAATAGGCTAAGTACTGAGGAGTCTCATCATTCATAGTTTTAAACATTAATTTAAATTTTTGCTTTTCCCTTCTGAAGTAGAGAAGATCACATCTAGGCTTCCCACGTAGGGCTGTAGCACTATAATAGTGATTAGACTTTGTGATATAACCCTGGCGCCACTTTGTAGTTTTTGTAATATGTCGGCTAACGAGTTGCTGAGACCGTTTCGCACATGGATGACAGGAATAATCGAAATAACGCTGTATCTTCACATACGAATGGCCTCTTCTTAGCAACTCATTACCATGTTTGGACCAGGAAAAATTTCGATCGATCTAGACTCCTCTGGATTTGGTGTGAAGCCTCTATTGACTTCGTGACTTTCAATTCGTATCAAAAGTGCATGGTCAACGGTACTACTAGGTCTCTGACTTGACTGAGCCTATTACTTGCAATGTTCCCGGCATAGTCAATCCCCGAGTCAATCGAGCGTTCAGAAATCGAACTGATTGAATTCGGCAATCGAACAAATCGAACACCGAACGTTGTGTGAGTTCGATCTCCTAACAATCAAACTGAATCCAGCAAATGGAACTGAGCCGAACGCAATCCATTAGATTGTGTCCGATTGGGTTCGGCAGCCGAACTCGATTGTGTTCGATAAGTAAATTCTCTTGAACAAAGATTATACGTTATGTGGTCTCGTAAACATGAAAAACTCGAAACACTTGTTATTGAGTTTCGAATTTTAAGACCAGCTTTACAAAGAATCAAGAGTTCTGAAATCAAAAGTTCGAATTACTTCGATTGTCCAATTATTTTTGTGTGAGTGCGATTTGGTTCGATTGCCGAACTCAATCGAACTCATTCCATGGATTGTGTTCGATTCAGTTGGATTGAAATACGGTTCGATTGCGTTCGATTGACTATGTTGGGAATATTTAGGCGAAGATTATTTATTTATTTATTTATTTATTTACAATTAGACATTCATGAAAGTTAGCTAGTTCACTATTTATTGCTGATTCAAGTTCAGGTATGCTACGAACTGGAGGTGATGTTGATGCTTGCATCGTCGGCGCACAATGATTAATAATATAAAGATATGGAAAAAGTTATACGGCGTATAAAACAAAGGAATGTCAGTTGGTTGGTCATCTGCTGAGGAGGAATGCAACCCCCGAAGCAGAAGACAACGGAAACGAAGACTTAGGGAAACTTGCAGACGAACCGTGGAGAGGAGACTTTGGATTCAAAGGCTGGCTAAATGCTGGTACATGTGCCAAGAGCCAAGAAGCTTGGGAACGAGAACACAAGGCCCTATACATGATATCCCGACCTTGTGGGAAAATGAACACGATGATGATGAGGGAATAAATCAATCTCTTTTTCATGCTTGTCGAAATAGGTGGGTCTTGCTCCAAACACCAATTTTTTTTATTTCTTTTCAAGAAGCATATTACCTCATTTGGTGACGATTAGCCAAAGAATTGATTAATTCATGAAATCCTCGCAAATCTATGAAGTTTTAATTTTTGTAATGTACCTGTGACTTCAGCGTTTGCGACCATCGCCCAGTTAGCTGGTTTACACTGGTAAGCGGTCTGTTTATTCTTGAAATCAGGCAGTTATTATTAGGGAAGATACCGTAAAATTCGGAAAATAAGCCCCTTCATGTTTAAGCTCCTCTAAATATAAGCCCCCAGGGAGTTTGAACTTGGAAAATTGCCTTCAAAAACAAAGTAAAACAAGGCAAAATGGTAAATTTAATTCCAACTATAAGGCTAACCAAGAGAAAATGAGGGTAGGCTAACCCAATCGATTTGGAAACACAAATTTCCCTGCGTAGATAAGCCCATCCGAATATAAGCCCCTCCACCACCGAAAAGGGCATTTGAAAACTATATCCATAAGCCCCGGGGCTTATTTTCGGAATTTTACGGACTAAAAGGGATTGGGACATCGGCCACTTCTCTTCTCCCCCTCGTGCCAAATCCTTTAAATGTGTTTTGCCTTTTTTTTTTTTTTGCTTTTCGTCAGGAAAACATAATCGATTCGAGTGAATATAATTACCAGCACGTGATCCAACACGTGTGGAAATAGCTAAAGCGGCTCAGCGTGACACTTTCGAGAGCACCCGGAAGTTATCCCAAATCCTGTCCCCGAAAAATGTTCTTATTTTAACACTATTATAGAAAGCTGACATTAAGAAAATGGCAAATTGACAAAGGGACAATGACAAAATTCCCGGGTAGTCAGCTAACATTGAATTGTGTATTAGTAAGAGCACTTCTTTAGTTTTCGGTCTTTGAGGAAGGTTTGATCAGTTTATGACAATCCTACCATAGTTATAGTGAAGTACAGCTGACGTGATGTCACATCCGGTTCATTATATAAACAAAAGCCTCCATTTGGCGGGAAAATATGCTAAGACATTTGTCTGCGGTTATTTCTTGAAATGTTGCTCCAAAGTAATGTTTTAGATAATGACATTTCCTCGAATTTAGAATTAAGTGAACAATCTTTGAATAGTAAACCGAACGTTTCCCCCCCCCCCACCCCCCTCAAATATTCAAACTTTCAGTTGAAAAGCTTGCTTCCTTTTTGAAGTTTTAAGAGGCGAAGTTCTTGTACTGTGACTCGGTGCCCCAATTACCGAAATTTGATTGTGGTTCGCACTTGTTAAAGGCTTTACGATTTATCTGGAAAATAAAACTAGATTTAGAAAAAAAAATCTCGTTTATTAAGGCGGAGGTCCACCTGAAAGCCGTATTTTGGCTGGGTATTATGTTTTTAATAATGCAAATATCTCGCTTACGTTTCAAGCCATCAAGAATCGCTCCACTCATTACACATGTCTATGTTTTGGGTTGTTTTGTAAATTTTTTGGTGATTTTTAGGTATATTTGGAGATAAATAGTTTTTCTCAAAGGATTAGTAAAATTTATAGAAATGGAGGAAATTTTGAAGATTTGGTATTGTTTTAATATTAGAGTTTGAAGTGAAAAATTGGTAGATACACTCCAGTGGTGTTCCAAAACCTTTTTTTTCCCTTTCAACCTCTCTTTAAACTTACCAAAATTTCACTTAAATTCAGGTGAAGCCCCGCCTTAACTCACATCTCTGAGAGAAATATGAAGGTTTTTCATTGTTCAATCATGTGCAATATTATTTTGGATATCAGTGAAGCATTCTTCGGGTACATCCTCTCTTGATAACTCAGTATTTTACTGTGAAACCTCTTTTTAAAAGTATATGTCACACATAGGAACCCGCTACATGAGGTGTACTACTAAAGTTCGGCACCAATGGTCTCCAGCGTCTCAGAGTAGGTAGGTAAAGGTACAGTCTGCATATGGGCTAATGTGGCCCATCAGGCCGGAGCTTATCCCGGTTTCTGTAGCATGAAGCGACTAAGAGTATTTCTACTCCCTGGTACCCATTTATACACCTGGGTGATGAGAGGCACTGTGAGTGACGTGTCTTGCCCAAGGACACAACACAATGTCCCCAGCCAGGGCTCGAATCCAGGCCCCTCGATACCGGATCGAGCGCACTAACCATGAGGCCACCACGCCTCGCAGCGTCTAGTAGGTATCTGGAAGATAACGGGGTCTTTCTCGTTCAAGGTTCAAAAATCTTATAAAACTTAGCAATTTGCCTCTTCGTTTATTTAACACACAAACCATGCCAGGATATATTTTTCGTCATTAAAGCGACCGTACACTACAGGATCGAATAAAGGTGACTACCTAGCTATTTTAATTTACATAACCCTACTTAATTCAAAACAAATTTAAATTGCTTGGTCTTGCATAGCGCACGATGCGGCTTGCATTTTCTTGTCAAGGAAAATACGATTGCTATGCTTTAGATATGTTCTGTTCTACTTTACATGAAGAAGTTTGAACAGCAGTGCACATTTTTCCACGTTTGTGGCTGTTCAGAGAGTTAACATTTAACTAAACTTTCCATTACAGAAATATGCCTATTTTTACTTTATAATTTCACTCTTTTTTAAAAAATCCAATGATGCAATTTGACGCATAGTTGTTCATCACTAAAGTTACATTTCGGCTTGCGGTGTTTGTAATTGGTCTTTTGGCTTTCCTTCTTGTCCACTTTGTTCTCTTGTGGCAAGCAAAATCCAGGTTTTGTTTTTGTTTCCTCGCAGGTTTCGTCCTCTAACGATTAAAACTATTACTGCAATAACTAAGATGAGAACCAGGGCGCCCAAGGCCCAAGGTATAGCCTTCACATAGACAGACGGCTCCTGAGATTCTGTTGAATACAAAGCAAAAGTAAAAGAAAAACATGAAAATTTTTTCCATGAAACTTCTACTTTGATAAGTTTTCGTGTTATAAATAGTTTGCGATAACATTATTAATGATAATTTTAAAATATTGTTTCCTTAGTTTTACTCTTGATTTAAAATATGTATATCAAACAAATCAAACAATAAAGATCGTGTTTGACCAAATCCTCAAAAATACTCCGCTACGCGTCGTATTTTCAACTCCCTTTTCGGTGTTTTGTAATACACTCAAAGACGGTCTTTCATTCACCTCTATATTACGTTAGTATAAATTTACCGTAGTCTATTGTAAATCCGTGAGTTTGATTGGCTATATTACCGTTTTCTATCTGCTGATGGTCAAAAGTTACGCATCAGTGCACATCGCGCATCACGTTTGAACCTGATGTAACATAATAAAGCAGTTCTTTTCTACGCGTTACTTGACATTTTTTTCTTTTTATGCAATGAGGCCACGGTACATTTATGCTAAAACAATTAGACTACTCGCCCTCGTTTTCTACAAGCGATAGTCAACTCGACTGCGCCTCGTTGACTATCTGCTCGTAGAAAACTCCGGCTCGTAGTCTAATTGTTAAATAGAGATCATTTGTTTTAGAGAATGTATGAACTAGGACCCGCAGGGGTAGGGGAGGGAGTACTTCCTTTTAAGAGGCTGATGGGGATGTGCTGCTGGATGGGGTCGCATTTTTACGATTGGATTGACTATCATGGGGTCGCATTTTCAATAGTGTTACTAGAATGGGGTCGGACATGTTCTGATTTTTGGGGTAAGACAGTTCTTCATGTTAACAGTTAGCAAACGTACCAGAATGTTTGTACTGCAGGTGAAAAGTAAAGTGCTCTTCAAGCAATATAACATACATACGTAAATAGAAAGTGACTAAGTTGAGATCGCGAAAATTACATATTTGCCCAAGAGTGGCTAAGATAGAGTCTATAATTGGCTATAGAATAGACTATAATGGGGTAGGGGCTCTGAGAGGCGGGACTAGCACTAGCTCGCACTAGCACTCATTCCGATTCAGCTAGAAAGCATGGATAACACCAGGGAAATTTGTTCTCTATTCATACTGACCTTCACCTTCATCTTGAAATTTAACTGGTCCAAGGGATAAAAACACGTCTTTGTCCATAATAAGTCTCTTATTTTCTCTCTTGCGCCTCTTGTCTTTCTTGCATCCTCGGTCGCACACAGACCCGGTGTCAGACCGCCGGCAAGTCACCACTTTACAGTGCACATAAAGCCTCTTTGAGACCACGTCGCGGAAACGAAACGCTTGGAAAGTGAACTTTTGTACAGATGACTTCTTGTAGACGTAGCGCAATGACGAATCACGAGGGCAGCTAAGGAAAGAAACATAGAGTTGTAGGATTTCGACTTAAGATTCTTTGACACGTTTGCTGCCATTCATTGGCACTTTTTTCTTATTTTCGTTAACGGTAAATCACGTTGTCAGTCAGCCTGCATCATAAGTCTATGATCAATCGTAGAGAGGTTACTTTTTTTAGCCACTTTTCCACCCGGTATATATTCTATTACAACAACTCCATTTTACGAACTTACCCTTGTTTGATGAGTATATGTCTTGTTTGGTCACGTGGGTCTGGCGTGGGCGTTACCCAGCATTCTTCGAGAAAGCTTAGTAGACTCCGATCACGTGACTTGACATTCACCTGAAAATACATCCGCTGACCAGAATGCAGAGTAACAGGGTATTGGTTGACGACTATGTCATATTTGGGATCCTTGAACATGTCCATTTCAAACGTAAAGTTGCCAACGCCATCTGCAAAGGAAAAGGGTATATTCATAATCATGAAATCACTTATAAAAATGTTTAAAAATTTTTATAGTGACCAAAGCGCTTAGCTACAACGAGGTGCATGCAAATTAAAATGGAAGAAATGAATATTTGAACTAAACCAGGAGCTTGCAACTACCCCATATTCCTGTCACGGAATTTTCACTGACCGATCTATTTTTCGTTTGAGTTTATCTCGAATTCAGATCTCCACAGGAACCTCAGTGATCAATTGCAATCACAAGCACGGACTAATGTTGACATGTCGACATCATGTCGACATGTTCACGTGAGGCCGCATTGTTTTGTGCTCATGTAGACTGGAACTGGCCTATTTCGCGGGAAAAATATCTAAAAATAGACTGGTCTGTAAAATTGCCGCTGCATTGGCTTATTATGAGAGTTACAGGCTCCGAGTAATAGGCTCCTGACTAAACATGATAGGCTCACAAATCCCAACTGGCAGGAGTCAGACTAGTTGGTTAATTACAAACAGACCTCCAGCTTAGTCACAGTCAGAGTAGACTTGAACCTGCGACCTCCCGTCCACACTTCCACCCTTATCGAAAAGATCAGACGATGGAGCGATGGAAGAGCAAAAGTGTCTTAGCTGCATTCAAGAGGCGCAGATTTTCGTTTATCGGATGCAAGTGTGGGAGACCATAGAACATGACGAGCAGCGAAATGACAACAGACGCATTTTATGGAACCTGACAAAATTAAGTTTTGGGGACAGTTTTTATTCAATGTTGTCCTCAATACCAACACAACCCAACATTATACTTCCCGTTATCTTCCATAAAATGTGAAAAGTAGAAAACAATTTCCATGTTCCATCAAGTTATAGAACGATGCGTGAAAATATGGGAGAAAGACAAATTGCGTGGGAACACGGCCTGCAGGGAGTGCTTCCACGGCTTCTTAAAGTTTTTCCAAACTAGCCTTTTACGATTATATGTATAATTTAAAAGAAGCTGTAGAAAACACTGCAAGGACGAGAAAAGAAAATGACCCGCTTTGTGTTTTCTCTTCGCTTGCCGGCACTATCATTACACAACAGCTTCTGCTAGTTCTGTGTTTCAGTCGAGTGCTCACTTCATGTAGAACAGAACAGAATGTTTCCTTATTTCTGCTGTTAATCGTTCCTTACTTACCATCGGAAGTACGGACTGCCTTTCGTCTTGGTGAATACGATACAATGGACAGCACATGAAGCTTTTTAAACGAACACTGGAACTCAAACTTCAACCTTCCTTTCCTTGTTATTTCAACACTCGCTTTTGAAGACTTCTCGTCCCCTGTCATAGTGTTGTAGTAAATGAAGTAGTCTTCTGACGTCTTTTGCTGAGTGCCGCACCCATCCAGCGGAGCACTCAAGAGAGCATGCGTGTCATTAATGAAAGACACCTTGCATGCTGGGTCTTGCAAGTGAAGTGAGCCGATGACTAGGTGAGGTCGTAGGAATCGTGATATTGTTAACTCCATGGCATAGTGAGTGCATTTCACTTCCAATCCTGATAATGCAAAAGAATATACAAGAAGCTATAGTATAGGTATACGTTGCAAGTAAAGTAGTCTAGAGTGAGATTTGCATCTTAACGAATAAACAATGGCGGAGCTAACAATCATTGTGTTGTGTGTATCGGTTACACTCCTTAATCAAACAGAGCCTTTGCCTTCACCCAGCCCAGCTGAGTGTAAATTGGCAACACTTACAGTAATTAATGGAGTGTAAAAGCATCAAAACCAGAGGGAAAAGAGGGGGAGGAGTGAGTAGAAATACTTGATACATGTTGCGAGATGCGGAGTTTACTGTCAACCTGGACAACCTGGAAAGCCTGACAAGGAATTTTACTTTTCCTGTTTTAGCTTTGCCTACAGTGATAAGCAGTTTGACCCAGACACATTTCTGTTATCGTCAGTTAGGTAGCTAGTCATAGCAAAGACTGAAATTTATCTGGGTGCTAGATATATTCAGAGTCAAGAAGCATGGCTAAAGGCATCCGGACCCTCAATGGAATTTTAGTCCGATACAGCCCAACAACATTCTTGCATGAATACATATCTCAGAACAATTCTATTACCTCGATAATCAAAAACTTCTCGAGCTTAAGTCGAACAACAAAGTAATAATGCCAGTCACTTTTTATTCTTACCTATCAAAGGATTGTCTGTACCGATAACTGGAATATACTGTGTGGTAGATTGCTCAACTGGCGTTGGTTGTGGAGCAGAGGAGCTCTGCTCACTTGCTTTGCTTGGCTTCACACTTGTACCCTCGCTGGAAGAATGTTCGCGTCTACTTGTAGAAATCTCATGGTCCGCTGGAGCTAAGGAACTTGTTGGCATTATAGGTGTTGTTTGTTTCGTTCCTAAAACGTCAGTTGCTGGTTCAGTAGACGTCGAAACACCCCATGGAGTTTTAATTTGGCCAATGGGAAACCATATACCGTTGCTGTCGTCGACCGTAGCAAAAATGCTTCTCGCTTGCACAAGAGTTTGGTTTGTAAAGCTTGATGAACTAGCGACTAAAGTAGCAAATTCCGATGTATTTGATCTCAGCAAAGACACAGATGTATGCTTCATAACTTCACTTGAATGTACTACTCTTCCTGCACTGGCGTTGGCTATTGGAAGAATCAACGTAGGTGAGACTGCCAATGAGGAAACAGTTCCTAGCTTCTTTATCTCTACTGCTGTGGTCTTCTGAGGGGAGGAAGTGTTTGACTGCCACCTATCACTCTCAGAAAATGTCAGATAAACGCTTGTTGTGATTTCCAACGCTGGGGTGCTTGCCAGACTTTCTAACCTTGCTAATGCTTCCACAGAGCTTGGTAACAGCGATGTTGTCTCTTGATTTATCACTTTTGTAGTAGTCTTTACTTTGAATAAAAAGTTGAAGAAGATAGATGAAAAATACAACTTAAACTAAAATTAACATAAACAAAATTTATTGATACATCCTTCAGATTATACAACAGATGTCATAAATTGATTACAGAGAATAGAGAACCTCAGTTGACGCTGTTTGCTCCACCAAGACGCGTTGCCATTGCTATGCTTTGCAAAATAGAAAGAGATAATAAGAGAAAAATTTCTTCCAGACTAATTTCTTGAGTAACCGGTTTGCTCTGCTGAACTTGTCAAGCAAACTATATCAGTTCAGATTGTTGTTAGAGACTATTGTTTCAAATTCTAAGAAACCACGAGGGCAATGGAAAGGAAAACTGTTTCAATTGTGTTTAGTAGATTTACCCCTAGATTCGTTGGTTTTTGCCTCGAGGGGTCCAACTCTTAAACGTGTCAAAAATTATGCATTAAAGGAAAGCATTGGCCACAGTTACAGACCTCTCAGTAGCGGATCTACCCTTATTTTGGGTAAAAAAAGGAAGAAATTACAGAAGGGAGACAAGCCAACAGGACAAGTAAATCAACCCCAACCCCCCCCCCCTCCCCATTTTTCCTCAAGGTCTGGATCCACCACTGCCTAGTCGAGACTGGATTGTATAAAGAACCTACGGTAATTAATTTTGCTAATTTAAAGGAGTTCTTTATGAGCAGTTGCTTAGAAAAACTTATAACTAAGAAAGAAAGACAAATGAAACTGACTAGATTTATATTTTCACGACGTTTCGAAGTCATCGTAACTCCATTGTCAAGTGATAAATACTTACAAGTGTTAGAGTTTAAATAGATGGAAAGCATAATTTGCATACTGGGTGTTGTAAAAAATGTTATACAAATAACTTTGCCTTGATCGAGTCGCTTTGGACATTAAGAGAGGGTGACAATTCCCTAATGTATAGAGGAGGAGGAGTTCGTCAGTGATGTTAATGCCATGAGCTTCAGTTCAGTTAGGTAGTTATTGTGGCATTTATGCCATACCGGACCCATCAATACCCAATGCATTAAAGGTCTTCTTTATCGTTGCAAAAATAACGAAATTTAGAGGTTATGTGTACAGTGTAAGGTATAGGCTATGTAAGGTATGCAGTGTATGAAAAAAATAATAACGTAGCGTATAGCAGAACGCCTCGACTTCGCATTGCTAACAAACACTTACCTGAGGTTCTGCAGACCTTCCCCTGTGCATCGAAACCAACTACATCAGTGTTTGTTAGTGAGCAATTGCTCTTACCTGCTGGGCATTCTTCAGGAGCTGAGAGGAAAAACAAAGAAAGGAAAAATTCAAACAGTAGTTGTTGATTGATGTGGATGTAAATTCTATTCACTTTTTCCAAAGCTCAAGTGGTCATTAATTATCATACAGAGCGAGAAATGAAAACGGTGAAAAACTGATAGTATACAAACGTAACCTTCTTAAAGTCTGCTGAAAAAGATTGCAACACATAATTTTTTCCATTGTTAGCAAGTCTTGTTTAAAATTAGGTTCCAGTCTTTCTCCGTTGCATTTAAATTGAATTGTGCTTTATCCAACCGTCAGTTCTGAGGATGTATTTTGTAGTTAACGGAACGCCAAGTCTTCAATCAAAGGGTTTTTTATAACATCATGTATATAACCCCAGTGTGTACATTATTTATGGTGAAGTTTAAAGGAGCACAGTTACGGTTAAACGGTTTGGCCCAAATATTTCAATTTCGCTGTTTGTAATCCGTGTCAATCTTCTCCATTCTTAACCATCCTTGTTCCTTTATGGTTTATTATCGTCTCTTTGATGTTTTTTCTATCTTTGTAAAGTATTATTTTCAGGTTTCCTTCAATTTAACGGTAATTTTGTCGATGGTCAAACTAACTCAAAATACCGTGACTGTGCTCCTTGAAATGACCGAAGAATAAGAATTTTTACGCCGCAGGTTTTACAGTTTGCTGTCAATTTGCTTTTCTCAAAAACTCACCAAGGGATTTGTAGGTTGCATAGAAACCAGGCCAGTTGTTTTTCTTGTAAGACGAAAACCTCACCCACATTTTCTCCATGAAAGAAACAAACGTAAACAAGCGCTTGCAACCACAAAGTACTGTCACATCCTTGGTATAGTTTCCATGATACTCGCTTATTGCAATGCTATCGTCTCCACAACTTCCCGGTCGGGAATACCGATGGTCTTCAATGCCTAGCCACTGAATTGTGAATTGCACACGATACCCAGGAGGGGCAACGATTGTCCATAAACAATTTCTGTTGGCGCCATAGTTGTTTGGAAAGTTTGGACTGCTTACGACACCTGCCGGTTCTCTCAGATAGGTATTAAGGCCACATAAATCTAAACATTAAATAAAACAGACTCTATCATAAAGTACTCCTTGACTATGGCGCCTTAGGCGTTTATTTCAAACTTGGCTTGGTGACCTGGCATTTGTTTGACTCCTGTGGTTCATTCGCGGTCGATGCTTCTTACCTAATGATCTTTATTCTTCGTTTGTTTGTTTGTTTGTTTTTGACATCATATATATCTAATCGTTATTGAATATAGAGAGACAATAAAGGCATCTAACTGCTGTGGGATGGGATGATACAACTTGTTTCCTCTTCAATGGGTACAGCTGTTTCGGGAAAGGCTGTCCTACAAAACGGGACAATGCCAAAAGGTATTATGGGTGATACTAGATGGTCTTAACTTTCTGGGCAACGTTAGTTTGCCGCTGTTTAATAGCCCATTTCCGAGTTCTCTCGTGTATCTGTTTCAAAACGAGTCTAAGTGCGAAACCTTTCATTTGAAAATGAGTTCTGCATGCAGTTTCATTTTCATGCGAATAAATACCATTCTCATAAGAATGGTTTCGCAATTAGACCCGCTTTGAAACAGAGGCACAAGGGAACTCGGAAATGGCCTATTGAAGCTCATGGTGTTTCAGTGTGATGAAAGGAAAAGTCATGAACACGCACGTTTGTGGTTTCTCCTTCCTTTGCTCTGAAGCATCGACAATTTCGATCAAGCAATGCTGAGCTACGTACCACTACCGATAGTAACTTTCAGCATTATCACCGTCCTTGGACAACCTTTCTCCATACAGGTGTAGAAGATCGTGGGATAAACCCTCATTTTATTACTGAAGGGCGTTGAACTTACTTGACGGCTTTTCTCCATTTGAGCAATCAATGTCATCTGTAAATAAATAAGAAGGAAACTATACTTGAGCGTCAACTGAATATATCACACCGTGCGAGGAAAAAAAGCAAAGCACTAATTTAATGAATGCCTAAATAATGGCAAGTTCTCAAACAAAATTTATTTTAGTGGAAGATATTCAAGGAGATATGGACATAAGGCTTTTGTCTCGTGCACGCGCTGTTTTTTCAGCAGTAATCCATATGTATAGTTTAAATCCCCCTTGATCCTCTGACGGCTCCAAGGAAAACTCTAATTTACTGCACGGTCTCGCCCAAGTCAGCCTGAATGTCAAATTTATCAACAAATTTAAAAAAAAACCCAGAGTATTAAGAAATGCCCACGCATCCGGTGTGAGGACCAGTCAATGCAACTCTAATTGCCTGCCTTACGCTTACCAGTTTCTGCTGGCTTGAATGCGATTCTTAGCTTGTCTTTCACCATGACAACAGATGACACCATTTGGAGAAAAGCAAAATTTCTGCTACTGAAAAGTGTGAGCGAGCCACTCGCACATGGACCATACTTCCCAATCAGAGGACTTGTGGCCTCAGCACCGTCACGTATTATTAAATAGTCATCGACCCCGGTTAGTTTCAGATCCTTGATCGTGATTTCAAGTCGCAAATTTTCTGGTGCTTGTATTTTCCAGGTACAGGATGTGTCGAGTGAGCCATCCGGGAATTCAGGCGTTGAGATTTCACCTGGGACACTCGCGTCGATGACAATGTTTGTATTCGATGGAGAACAAACTGGAATAAAATCAAAGCACCCATTTGTTTAGCTGTAAACCCTTACAAAAGGTCTCGGGGAAGTCCTAAGAGAGACTGGTTCGAGGATATTTAGCTGCATGACAGAACCGTGTCCATTCTCGTCCCCAGTGCTACTCGTGCTTTTAAATGACGTTGGAAGTTTAAGCGAGGGTCTGGGAACGAGAACGAGACCAATGAAGGTCCAGAAACAATGTTATTCAAGTTATCGAGTATATTAAAATAACTTGTTCTTCACACTTGACTTATCTTTTGTCTTGAAGCATTAATATTTGTGAAGGTCA
>JAHPZR010034628.1:45000-50684 GCA_019787425.1 Platygyra sinensis
TGAAAACAATTCAGTTTCAAACTTTGAGATAAAGCGATCTTTGAGACCACTTGCAACGTCTTGCTCACTCGCAGTCGATGATCCAAATCTATGAGCGAGATCTAAGAATCATCAGAAATGACGAGGGTCTCTTCATTTCTTGTGGACTTGCGATTTTGGTCGTAGATGATTACCGCAACGATGAGCCCGATGGCGATGGTCGCCAACACTCCGACCACTACTCCTACAGCTATGACCATGCTGTCGGTGGACTTTGGCCCAGAGTGGTTGTACTCCTTAGCTGTGGAGAGTAAAATGGATGTTTTATCGACGTGGAACACAAGTGAAAAACTGAAGATACTGCAAGTGCAGCACTCCCTCTACCTTGGATCCAGTTAATAGTGGTCCGGCCAAAAATAATTTAATATTTATTGTAAGGCGCAGTTGAATATCTTTATAGAAACTGCGCGGTATAAATTTCAATTTATTATTATTATTATTATTATTATTATTATTATTGTTATTATTATTATTATTATTATTATTATTATTATTATTATTATTATCATTATCATCATTATTATTATTAAACCTATTATAATGATTGATAAGCCATCGCTTAACACACAGAAGCTTCATTTTTTAACCCCCTATACCAAGACAGGAGGTTGTTTAGCGGAAATAAATTAAAATACATAAAAAATGGAATTCGCAGATTACTTAATCGCATTCCAAGGCTTAGCAACACCCCCCCCCCTCCCCTCCCCCAAGGACTCGACGAAATAATACTGGTTTCCATTACGTGATATAGATCGTCATTCGCTGGATCCGAGCACTGGTATAATAAAACTCTTTTTAATTTACGACCGACCAGTCTTAATATATCAATAAGCTTCAGAAAATCATGAAATGTTTTAACAATGGTAAATAAGGCAGCTTTTTTTAATGGTATATTAAGCTTTTA
Source organism: Platygyra sinensis (assembly GCA_019787425.1). Taxonomy (NCBI): domain Eukaryota; kingdom Metazoa; phylum Cnidaria; class Anthozoa; order Scleractinia; family Merulinidae; genus Platygyra; species Platygyra sinensis. The sequence continues at coordinate 45,944 of JAHPZR010034628.1, forward strand.
GTGTAAACGTGTTATCGGAAAATAAACCTACCATTCTCGTTGCTAGTCATGAAATTGGGCTTCAAAGGTCCAACATACAAATCGGCACTCATGTTCTCCTCTGCTGATCTCCTTCTCCTCCTGGCCTCGCCGCATCCCTTGTCGCATCGTGATCCAGCGTCAGCTGAGCGACAAACTGTCAACTTGCAGTGGATGTACACATCATCATATCCCTCTTTGAAGCGAAAAGCGGCAAGATTGAAAAACTGCTCGGCTTTTTTTTCATACTGGTAATTCAAGGTGTTATCCCGCGAGCAACTGGAGAATGGAAAACAGCAGTAAAATTAAAATTATCCATCTCAAACCGTGGCAATGTATGCCCGAGCGTGGGCAGGCTCGTCATAGCCAAGAGAAAACGTTTCACAGGAAGAAAAAAAAAACACAGCTGAAATTACTCGTAATGGAGTAACAACATGAAGAAACGGAAGAACTGAGTTGATGCAATATGTAACACACTGCAAAAAGTCGGTTATGTACGCAATATTCTTTCAACTCTACCCACAGACCCGGTGCATACAGATATGTCCAGAAATGCGGGTTAGTAAGATGCATGCTCATTATGATAAGCATCACAAAGTGTCGCTTTTCCTATAAAATCACCAAAAACACACATAGTTCTGTCAAATATGAAGTACTATGAAAATGACACTTTGTGATGCTTATTCATAAAGAGCATTGAATCTCATTAGCCTGCATTTCTGGACATAAGTGAGTGCATATGAATTTTTCCTTCCCTATATTTCTTTTACCTCTTCGAAAGTCCCCGCACTTTCTAGCCTCGCTGTCTATAGTGAATAATTTTAAACTTACGCGTCTTCAATGATGAGATGGACCGGAGTGGAATCGAAGCTCGACGATGCTGTGGCTTTGCAGACATCCGGGAACACAACTAATCCCGAGTCACCAGACTCTACTCGGAAACCAAAATACATCTTCTGACCCAGACCAACCAATTTTGGAAATTCAGTAACGGTTACGTTCTTACTTTCATCCTCGTACATGTCCATGAAATAAGTAAAGTTCCCAAATCCGTCTGGAAAAAGGAAACAAAAAGAAATAGTTTTAAAACTATTACTTGTAAGTCTCCAAGAACAGAAAGTATTTTTTTTATAGCGAATTAAAGTAAAGTGCTTTAGGGTGTGCAAGAGGCTTGCGGGTTATCTTTAAGGATTATTTGCTAGGCATTTTCCATAAATTTAGTACATCATTCCAGATAGCTAAAAAATACAATATTGCGTGAACATGAGACCTTGACGGGATTCCAACCTATCATTTTCCAGATTCCAGTCGCCAGCGAGCGCTGGGTACTGAGCTACGAAAAGATTCATAGCGAACTGGGCAGGGCCATGCACTAGGTCCATATGTGACAACCGTCCTGCATACAGCTAGGACATGCAACTTAACTTTGAATAAATGATAAATGGATTGGTGACTTGGAATAAGTCCCCAACGGGAGTCGAACCCACGACCATCCAGATACCGGTTGAACGCTCCAACCACTGAGCTATGGGAGACTCGTGGTGAGCAAGATCATATACTAGGCAGTATGGCAGGACACGTGTCTCACATATAAGAACCTAGTATATGACCTTGCTCACCACGAGTCTTCCATAGCTCAGTGGTTAGAGCGTCCAACCGGTATCTGGAAGGTCATGGGTTCGACTCCCGTTGAGGACTCAGAAAATTCTTTTTCTGAGTATTTCGACTTGAGAACGCTTCTCCGTTATTTACAAATTAATTTTGTCGAAAGCCTTTCGTTTCGAAATAAAAAGTGAAAGATTCGATGATAAATCGAGATAATGTTTTTCGCGAGTGTGGATTTGAGACTATTTGCTAAGTTACCTGCATCTGTTATGACCAGCGTGGTCCTTGGACTGTGGGACACTTTAGAGATTACAGCCTTCTTGTCGTATCCACACTTGAATGGAATAATTTCCGAGTGCACACGAGTAATCGCTTCATCATCTGCCGGCTGACCCGCTTTAAGGTAAACCTTGTTCATGTAATAAATCTTCTCGCCATCGTCTTCTTGTGTAGTCATGCAGGCTTCTAGTCCAAAAGTGAACTTAACCATGTTCTCGTCCTTATAACTGGCAACACAAGCCTTGTCTTCAAGATGAAGAACAGAATCGTTGACGGCAAGACCTGGGAAGTCTGCGATCTGTAGAGATACCTCGATGTAGTCAGGGCGGCAATCAACTTGTATTTCTGAAAGGCAAACAAAAAAAGAACACGGTTAACGGAATATAGAAATTGCAAACAATGAATAATCATTTTGGCAGCTCCAAGCACGTACTAAAGGTCGCTGCTTTTAGGAGCGCCTTTTGACCGTGTTGTCTTTTCACTTGAAACAGATTTTGGTGACTGAACATAGCCCTTGTGAATTTCAATTTGCTCTAATTTTCGTTACTTATTAAAACAGACTTAGAACGTTTACTGTTGAAGGGAGTGATGAAGACTGATCTGGGATCTATTGTATCAGTTAAAGACCTGTTAGGTCTAACGTTGTTGTCGACCGCCCAAGACAATGAGTCTTTCTCTTTACGAAGACAGAATTCAAGAAAACCAGGACAGTTCTTCAGATAGACAAATAATTGCTTTTCATCTGGCACACTATTTAAAGGGGTTAATTTCACTTCGTTTTTCATGTAGTCACATTTTGTGCAATAATACGCACGGAAAATAATTAGTAAACGAGGCGCTTCGTTTTATTGCAACTTACTTGCTTCAGAATCCAATGTTATGTTCCCGCCATCGTAGACCTCAGGAACTGAAAACCAAAACACAAACCAATAAAAAACGCGTGGAACACTCAAGGTAAACCAGACAACCAGACAGGTTTTCATCGGAAGCTTTCTATGTTTGGCATTTTGTTTTGCACATGAAATCTACGAATGGAAATAAAAACATATGAAGGAGAAATAATTTGGGGGATTAATATGTTGTTGTTATAATCATTCTCACGCCTTTCTCACAGAAAAGCAAGGTTTATTTTAAAGAACCGTCTAACCATGTCTAAACACAAAGTCAATCTTTCCTCTGCCAAGAATCTATAACAGATCCATATTTGCCCCTACAAGGTTGACCTTATTGTTGGATAGTAATTGAAACAGAGCGTGTTTTATCAACTAAACCATGCACTGCCCTCGTTATCTGATAGTGTCGTCACGGTTCATCAGTGTCGAGGAAAACATTGTATGTTTCCAGTTTTGGTGGCTTTTAACATCAGTCCAGAACACCAAGTTCCTAGCACTACATGCAACGATAGTAAATGCCATATCTATTTGCACCATAATAGCCAAACGTTAACTAGGAACCGCCTCTGTAATGAATATGCTAACTTGCGGTAAAATAAAAACACATTGCAAGGCTATCAAAATTACAGTTGTGATACTCTTCAGACAGTCCGACCGTCAGACAGACAAACTATCAGTGTGCAAGCCAGCCAGCCAGTCAGACAGTCAGACAGTCAGACAGTCAGACAGTCAGACAGTCAGCCAATCAAAATTACTGTTTTGCGTAGCACAAGCTTTATAATTCATGAGTAGTTTTGACCTCTTGTCTCCATGATTTAAAACAAAAGAAGGTTGAGTGAGAGTCGGTCAGACAGACAGACAGACAGACAGTCAGACAGACAGTCAGACAGTCTGATCGAAATGAGGGCATATAGAACGCCGCCTGGTTAGGTCAGCTGGTAGAGCGCCGAACTGCTGTGCGGGAGGTCGAGGGTTCAAGCCCCAGACCGGACCGACACTCAGGGTCTTAAAATAACTGAGGAGAACGTGTGCCTTTGTAATGATATCTGCAAATGGTTAGACGTTCAGGTCTTCTCGGATAAGGACTATAAACAGTAGGCTCCGTCTCCTACATCTTTGATGTTATGGTTAGCAGGGGACGTAAAAGAATCCACACGCTTATCGCGAAGAGTAGGGCATGAAGTTCCCGGTGTTGTGGTCTGACCTTCTGTCATACTCAGGGTTGAGGAGGTGGGGGGGGGGGGGGAATGCTCGGAGATATTAGCTACGATAAAGCTACTCTTCAATCCGAGGTCCGAGGGTAAATAATGTATTCACTCACTCACTCACTCACTCACTCACTCACTGATCGACCGTCAAACAGTCAGACAGTCGCGCCGCCGGACCGTAAGACATTTACAGTCACAGTCAGATGCTCAAAGCAGTCGGACAGTAAAATAAAAAATAACTGTTTTGCATAGCACAACGTATGGTTACTTCCTGGGAGAGTCCTGACCTCGTCTCCATGGTCTACAACAAAAATAAATTGAGTGAAAGAGGATGACAAACTTACCTGGGCTCGGAGCTTTACAGACCTGCCCTTGAGCATTGAAACCAAGTGGACCAGTATTCGCTTGAGGGCAATCAGTTTTAACGGCGGGACATTCTTCAGGAGCTAAGAAGAGAGTAAAGAAAAGCGAGAAAATTAGACTGCTTCTAAGATGGCTTCTTGACGAACCTAGGCGAGGGTAGGGGGTACACTTTGGAACTTTTTTGGGGAGAGCTTCCAACCTGATTGAATCATGAGTGCATCTCAGAGCAAGTGCATCATTTTATGTAGCTGTTTTCAGACCTGTCGTCATTGACGAAATCGCCAACTACATTTCCTTACCGGCATTGTAGGCACATGAGATGCACTTAACCGTGATGCTTGATTCAAGTTCACAAAGAAGAGAAAATAGGAGGAT
>JAHPZR010034629.1:0-20009 GCA_019787425.1 Platygyra sinensis
GGGGTCTAAATATAATGACATTTTAGCGACGAATCGCATTAAAATTTAAGATAAAGATGCAAATTCTAGCCTCGTCCAGGCGTTCAGTTAGTTAGGGCTCGGCGAGAAAAACAGCGCGCAAAAAATAATAAACTCGCGTCTTACCTGCTGCCTCCCAGAGCATTCTCTATATCTTTTATGTACATCGCCTTCTCTAACTTTTCTTGCTCTCGAATCTTGTCCACAAAAGGACCGGATCGTCCTTCTTCGTCCTTACACAGCAAAGAGAAACACCAGGAATTAAGTGCGTGCATGGCTTTACATAAAAAACAGATGAACATCTGGGTTGAGCGCTAATTTTGTCCATTTGAAACGAGAAAAAGTTATGGCCTAACGAAGACTTTGAATCAGCCCAATCAATCAATCAATCAATCAAGTGAAGTTTTTTGACTTTCCAAAGCAAAACTAACGGAATTTTGAAGTGTCAATTAATAAGATAGAAATCAGCGTGTTTACTGAAGAAAAGAAGCAATTGTCAGTATGAAAAAAAGCTACTGTTCATACTACAGTCCCCGAGGTCATAAGCACGCCATATAAACTTTGAATTAAGATACTCTGGAGCTAGCACGTGCAGATGTCTAAACATCATGGTTGCTTAACGAATTTCCTGCCGCCGTGCAAGATTTTTCCATCCCAAAAACTCAAATAGCTCAGTTGCATCAGCATCAGTTAGAGAATGTCAACACACGGGCTACTCTATTCTGTAACTTTCTGCAGTTTGTCTCGTAGCGTTATCCCACAGTTACCCCAAATAATGTCACAGTAATCAAAGTGAGGTTTTACCAAAGCTTGGTAAATGAGATGTAAGGTTGATGCTGGGATCAGATGCCTTACTCGCTTTTGGGCCCCGATACCAGAGGCGATCTTTTTCGTTAATTTTTCGATGTGACTATGCTAATCGAGTTTATCGTCCATAAGTAATGGAAAGCTCTGGTGTTTTAACCGCTCAAATTTACAAAAACTGAGGAATGAACTAGCCCACAAAACGTGAAAGAGACGGGTCTGTTTTTTCTTCCTTACCTCAGTAAACAAGTTTTTGTATTGAACGCTTTCTCCTGGAGCCTCTTGTTCACAAGCTTTCATTAAAGCTTCAATTGACTCGTCATCTTTCAACGTGAAGAACGACCGTAAACATTGCTCTAAGTCTGCTCGGGACAGCGTACCCTAAAAGAAGACGGCAAGGATCAGTTTAAAATTTTTTCAAGTAAGTTGGTGATGAATATAAAGGACTCGATCATTTAAGGAGAAATTCTCTCATTTGCGGAACAGATACACAGCATTGATTACCTGATTTCCCGCTGCCAGATCAACTTTAGTAAAAGCGTTGTAAAGTTTTTCTAGCATTACTAACTGATCATGATGAACAGCTTCATCTATCTGCAGAACGAAATAAGAATATGTAATTACTTCAATGTTGAAATTGTTTAAGTCAGTCCCATGCAATGATTGATTGCCTTAAATGCACAATATTTATCAAAGTCATGTCTGTAATGAAGTCAGCAATAGAGTCTGGTGGCCAACCAGGGCTGCACTTATCTCTAAGAGTATTTCGATTCCGCATTCGATTTGTTGTTAGTCCATGCACTGATCGGAGGTGTTCCGCCCCTAGACCAACCCCCCACCCTAAGATGACATTCCCTGCGACAAATTTATAAAGTACACATGGGTATTGCGAAAAAAACAAACATGCATGCCTTCGAATCAGCGATCATTTTATTTGCTAAATACCCGCACTATCTGTGCTATTTTTTCGTAATTGAACGCAGATCGTAAACAAAATCTAACGACCAGATTTTTTGCAAGTAAACAAAACAGATTTGAAAGGCCATCAAAAACTCGAAGTTTGTGTTGTTAACTTCCTTGCTGCCATTTTTGGTGACCAAATGATCAAGGGTTTTAGAGAAAAGGGTAAATGAAACACAGGTATCAAAAACTGTGTTCGACCACGAGTTGTCAAGTTTCCTGAGTGTGTAAGAACACAGCGCTTTGATTCCAGCCAGGGCTCGAATCCAGAGACCTTGATACTGTGTAGAGTCCAAGCCACTGTGACTAAGGTCCCATTAGACTAGTTTTACCATAACTTACATGATAACGGAAAAATCAAAATGTCCACACATACCTCTTTCTGTAGTATGCCATAAAAGAGCCCTATCCTAGGATCGTGCGAGTATCGTCCGCATGCATCATACAGGTTATATCCCCACTCTATGATCATGTTCTCGACACCAAACCGCCGCTGAAGATACTGGTACAGGAACTCACCTAAGTCATCACGCTCGCCGTCAGGTTTCTAAAGCATCAACAAGTATCAATTAAAAATACAGTCGCACCTCCCGTGAACGACCAACCAAAGTGTCAAAACTAGGTGGTCGCTTACGGGAGGTGGTCGCTTATGAGAGTTTAGACGACATTGTGTCAAAAACTTGCCTCATTAGCATAAGGTAACTGCAGAAACTTATCCATGTTTCAAATGTTTTATTCATGTAAAAAGTCGATTTTGAGAAAAATTGCGGTACCTCCCATTGAGAATTTCCGTCTCTTGTATACAATCCAGGAATGCGATAATGTTAAAGCATCTTTTTGTTCAATTTTCACTCTACAATCTGTCAAGTGGTCGGTTATAGGAGCCGGTTAAAAATAAAACAATTAGTCAAATTTTTAGCTCTAAAAGTGGACGCAGTCGCTTACGAGAGGTGGTCGCTTACAAGAGGTTTCAAATTTAGTGATTTGACTTGGAAACTTTTGGCATTTTGGAAAACTGGTCATTGTGGAGAGGTGGTCGTTTACGAGATATGGTCGTAACCGGCCATTCACCGGAGAGTCGACTGCTGAATGCTAGAGATACCTTAAGTGTGGCATGTACAGATACAATATGTCAGCAAACGAATCGCCTTGTACAATCTCGCGTACCTCGGCATCGTGTGCAGCTTTCTCTTGCCAGATGTCTTTAATAAGCAGGGAAGTGTCTCTTTTTCCAAGCCGTCTGTTACGAACTTGTCCTTCGTATCGTAAGAACTTGGGCACTTCTGGACCTGTACCCTGTTGCGGGAAAGAACATTTGAGAGAGCATTTGAGATTGTTTGCGTTTTGAAAACGAAAACAATCTGGACACTTATTGCCGGAATAAATATTTCAAACAAATATATCGCCAACATCTACTTTCAGGTCCAAAAATCAGCTCTAACGAATCCATCGGTTTTGTAACATTCGAAAGCGGAAGATTATTTAACAATTATTCCCCGAAGTGGAGGTAATTATCCACCACTTTCACCGACACTGAGGTGAATAATTGGTTTAGTATATACCACACAAGCTGAATAACTAGCGGACCAAAGAGCAACTTTATTTGTGACAATTTAACGACAAAAGCCATTTTGTTTTCCTTCGGCTGCTCGGCGGTGAATAGTACTTGGCTAATCACCTCCGAGCTAGCCAATCAGCATGCGCGAAAAGTACTATTCACTTGTGTGGCATATACTTAAAGGATATATATAGACTATATAGACTGGTTTATTAAAAATCACCTCGCAGTAAAATACTATGCACGGATAATATGCACGTAGTCTGACTGAAGTCACTAGGAGGTCCCGTGCCACACTTGCAAGCCTGGACTGGAAGAGATCTGAAGATGTGCGCGTCCTACAAAGTGTTTTAAATTATATACCTGTCCTGTAAAGTACTCGGCGCCAGTATTCACTCCAGCTTGTATGATGGCTATATCTTGCCCTGTCATCTCCGCTAATAAAATATCAACAAGCTCATCACTGCTTCTATCCTGTGACAACTCGTTCCAGCGATCTGTTCCACCTTCAACATACTGGCCGCACTTCTCCCAGTGAGGTCTGAAAACAACAACAAGGACAGAATAATGAACACGAGAAAAAGTCACCGGAGGCTGTTGCTTAACAATATTTCAAGGAGCCCAGAAGGGCAAAAGCCAAAAAGTTAGGAGCCCAACAGGTAATGTTTTGGGAGCTGCTGCAAAAATTTAGGCACCCAAACAACTTTCTTGGGTGCCCCAGGCTGCTGGGCTCCTATTAGGCAGCAGCCTTGTCACCGGGCATTGTTACTTACAAGCGAAACTGTCGAATTATTCTCACAATTTGAATGTTACGGCTTATGATCTATTGGAGACAGACGTATAGATGGCGTCAATAACAGTTTTTGGTTCTTTGTTACATAAAACAAATAGATTCCATGTTGCCGTGCTTCATTTCAGTAACAGAGCACAGAAGAAGTCAAACTGTGGTTACGTAAGAACATCAGTGACACAATCGGCTATCGCCTCGTGTGCCACTTTTTTTGTTCTTACCACCGTGACATTTTGACGTCATCTATGATCATCATCTACGCCTGAAATGAAGCACGGCAACATAGAATCTATTAGAATATGAATACAGTAGCTGCTATTATTTTTGTGTTTGCATTGCTGACCAGCCAGTCCATGCTTAATGGAACAGGATTTGATTCGGGCATGTGGAATAAATGACGTAGGGTAAGCCTCTGATAACGCTACGGGGAAAGAAGATTTGCAACGCTACACACAGAATCAAGAACACAAGCACAGATTGTCTGACCTTGGTGTGGCGCTTCTTCTCATCTGTTCACAGTCTTGCGCGTACTGGTCTCTTTGATCCACAACTTTCTTGTGTACTTCCAGAATGGCACTGTAACAAAGAAAACATAAGTTGACCCAGTTTTCTTCAACGGCCTTCGGGGGTCGGGCTGTTGGGGGCATTTCTATACGATATGTATGTACCCTCTCGGAGGTGAGGAGGTATTCTCTTCCCAACAAAAATTCAAATTTAGGAGCTTTTTAAGTACTTACTTGTGCTCCTGCATGAGTTTTTGATTATCCACAGTGAAAGTCTCCATATCTTTTTGCAATTTCTGTAAAATAAGTAGCAGCAAACTCTTAAGTGTTTTAAATAAATTGGTAGTCAGCTTGTCAGTATGTCGGCGACACTACTACACTTCAACACGGGTACAAGATTTCCTTGAAGGATTTTCACGTAAAAGTATTAAACCACGGCACTGTCCTCCTTGATAACCGTCTTTTTTAAAAGCTTGCATGACAGATTTTGCACAAGGATTTGATCATATAAATGAATTATCATTGCCGTGAGGTTAATTCTTTTGCCGTGACAGTTGTGCGCCACCGTACCTTCAATCATACAATTGTATATATATGTGAAAACTTGTCAAGGAAAATATATATATGACATGAAAAACTGCTCGTGTGAAGTCTTCAGTTACAGGGAAGGAATGGAGGACTGCTTACATTAAACTGGGCTTCGAGTCTTTCAAAGTCTCTTCTTGGTACGACATCACCATAATCAGCTTCCATTTCAGCAAGCTTTTGATTCTTAGCGTCCAGGTCCTCGCGCGCTTTTCTGAAACAAGGGAACAATTGCAATGTCAATACAACAAAAAGCCAAGTCTGTATTACAGTGCTTCTCCACCTACCAAGTTAACCGTGATAATTGATTGGTCAACCCATGGAATTAAGTTTCTATGGTTTATAGGCCGATAAACCACGCGAGATGATGGTAGAACAGAAGAATAATTCTTCCAGCGTTCTTCCAACATCCCAAGTGGTTTTTCAGCCTCTGAACCACTGACAGAAACTTGTGGTCTATTGCTTTTATATAATAATTCTGAAGACACGCGATTTTTCCATGCACAATAAACCATAGCTGATTGACCAATCAGAACGCGCGCATTGATTTGGTTATTCTATAAAAATCTTATAACATAGCGCGCGCACTAGTCCTATCTAAATTCTATTGAGCCATCATGAACAAAATCTTTATGTACGCACGGCCGTGCTCAATAAAATGACGTGTGCAATGTCGTGTGCAGTTTCATTTCAGCTGCAAAATTTCCGTTGCGTTTAGTGCAAGTTCCTTTGTTAAATTAAGTTTCGGCAATGTGAAAATTATTCTGAGCAATACTAACCCTACTTCGAGCCTTTGACTTTTGCCTGGCAAAGATGTTTACTTCGACGTGAGTATTTTGACTTTGCTTGTCCACATTTTCATTGATTATTTGTACTTTGTTTGTTCGTGAGAACTAGTTGTAGTCAATTAGAAATAAAACATGTCAGTTTAGCGCCCAAGTTGTAGTCGCCATGTTATAAAAGAATTGGTTCATGTTTAGCGTGCGTATATCGATTTATGGAGCACTTGGAAAGTTTGGAGAGCACTCAAGAAGCTAGAGTTGCTCTCGGCTGCGCCTCGAGCAACTCTTACGCTTCTTTCGTGCTCTCCAAACTTCCCGCGTGCATCCATAACTCGATATACGCACGCTAAACATGAACCAATTCTTAAATAAAATGCAGTCAAAAATCATTTAAAACCTCATCTGGCACACTAGCTCACGCTTGTTGTATGGAGCAGACAGTGCTGCTAACTTGTAATCACTCACTTTAGCGCCAGTTTCAGGAACGTAACATCTTCTTTTCCTTCTCCTTCTGATCCTGTGTTCCTACTGATCCTGTGTTCCTATTGATCCTGTGTTCCTACTGATCCTGTGTTCCTACTGATCCTGTGTTCCTACTGATCCTGTGTTCCCACTGATCCTGTGTTCCTACTGATCCTGTGTTCCTACTGATCCTGTGTTCCTACTGATCCTGTGTTCCTACTGATCCTGTGTTCCTTCTGATCCCGTGTTCCTACTGATCCTGTGTTCCTTCTGATCCTGTGTTCCTACTGATCCTGTGTTCCTATTGATCCTGTGTTCCTACTGATCCTGTGTTCCTACTGATCCTGTGTTCCTACTGATCCTGTGTTCCAACTGTGTTACTGTTTTATGACAATTCATGTTATGACGTCAGTCAGGTCGTCGTACACGAGCCATGAGCCCGGGAACGTCACACTGGTTCATTTTTCCTTGAACCAACAGCGTTGCTTTGAGAAATTAATGCAATGAAACTACCTGCACTTATGGGCAAATTTCTGTCGGGCATATAGCAATAACTGGGACATATGCAAGCCATGTATGACTGATGTGTAAGACTTTCCAGTCTTACCCTTATTTGTGGACGAGTAAACGAACGAGAGGAATACCAAAATAATGTTGTAAGTTTGCAGTTAACTGATCGCCGACTTTTTTTGTAGAAATTGTTCAAAGTGCAACAACGACAAGTCCATGTGTGACAACTACTAGGCCACGCGCATCTTCTGCAAATTCGTTCGCGCCTAATCTCAGTGGTCGATTCAAAAGAGAAATGCTGAAGCCCAAACGGTTGTTTGTTTGGTTTAACATAATCTTACCTTGAAGCGGAGCTAGAAGAGAAGAAGAAGTCCAGTTTTCTTTGTTTGTCCACTGCTGCCTTTCGTTTTTTGGATGACATTTTTACGCAGAACCAAAAACTCCGAAAACAAAATGAACACTTCGTAAAATCTCACGCTTTCGAAAGATGACGTTGAATATTACGTGTTTTCAGTCAGTCTCACAGGGATTGTAAAGTCGCCTCTTTTTAAAAGATGAATAAGAGTTTGTATTAATAAACTATTGATTTGTTTTTTAATTCATAGTTTTGTTATTTGATGCATTTTTCTCTTTCCAATATTTTCATTTTGTATCAAAGTAGCCGGGGCTCTGACTTCTAGCAGCCGGGGAAAATCCCCGGCCCCCGGCCCTTAGTGACAGCCCTGCAGTAACATAAGTTATAGTTTTAATGTTCACATTGCAGCTCCAAGAAGAACTAGCCGCTGAGTACCTGAGATACAGAAACGAATGTGATGCGAGGTGGGGTAATGCGATTGCAAGACTAGACTGCTGGCAGTCTGTTTTCTAGCGAAATTTCAGCAGGAATCATGAGGAGAGACTATTTAGCCTTAAAGAGAATGGGACGTCTCGCCTTCTTCCCTACTCGGCCATACTGTCATACCGCTCCTTTGCGTTCACGATGACTAAACACTCGTGTAAGCCCGTATGGCGTTCCATCTCCGCCAAAAATCAAAGTTGTAACGCAACATCCAACTTTACACATCGACATCGGAGTTTGTCATGTCAACATTAATATTCGCGTAACTCAACTTCGAACTTAACAACGCAATGTCGGTAAATACAAATCAACTTCCAACTTCAACAATCAACTCTTCATTTTACGTCGCTAAAACCAAGTTTTCAGGTCAACTTTACATTTCATGTTGTCGATACCAAGTTTGTAAATTTAGACTTCGTAGTGATGTATATCGACTTCTGATATTTCATTAAAACGTCCAACAGTGTGAACCTATGATAAATCATCTGTAACGCAATGTCGGACTTTGCCAGGTCAAGTTCAACATTGTAACGTCATGTTCGTCTTTACATCCCAAAGTTGAATGTTGAACTCTGTCCGCGAGCCCAAATCCGCCAATAATTATGGGATAACAAAACTGACGTCATTTGTTCTCGCAGCGTCACGCACGTTGTCGCGGTGTTCGGTTGCAGTTCTCAGGGATTGTCACGTTTCTCAACATTACATATTAAATGGCGAACCAGAACAACGGCCAACCGAATCACTTACGAGATACGCTTCTCCAGGTAGCAAAGTTGCTTACCTCTTTGCAGAACAGCCAGAATAACCACTCAGAAGGTAAACTCCGCTGAATATTTAGATCGAGTAAGCTACTGCATGCAGCTTGCATTCCTGTTTTACCTCAGTGTGGAGGGCCGTAGCCAGAAAAAATATGACTGAGGCAATGTCAATGAAAAATTATGACTGAGGTAATGTCCGTGGTTAAATTACCTTCCTGTGTATATTTAAGGTGTTCATGATGACTGTAAACAACAAAAGCGAAAGAACTGATAACTGAGGCAAGTGCATCGCTTTGCCTGTTACTATAAACTACGGCCCTGGAATGTAATTGTTAAGTATTTCACGTTTTCCTATACTTACATGTAATGTAAATGAAGAACACAAGGATTACAGATTAGGAAGATCAATATCAGCTTCTGAGGCAATTCAGAAATTCAGCTCAAAAGTCCAGGGGAAGCGGGCAGGGGGCGTGGGTTGTGTGGTCATACGTTGAACAAATTGTAACAGCTATTAATTATCATAAACACCCTAAATATACACAGGATGGTAATTTAACCACGGACAGTGCCTTAGTCATAATTTTTCATTGACATTGCCTCAATCATATTTTTTCTGGCTACGGCCCTCCACACTGAAGTAAAACAGGAATGCAAGCTGTATGCAGTAGCTTACTCGATCTAAATATTCAGCGGAGGTTACCTTCTGAGTGGTTATTCTGGCTGTTCTGCAAAGAGGTAAGCAACTTTGCTACCTGGAGAAGCGTATCTCGTAAGTGATTCAGTTGGCCGTTGTTCTGGTTCTCCATTTAATATGTAATGTTGAGAAACGTGACAATCCCTGAGAACTGCAACCGAACACCGCGACAACGTGCGTGACGCTGCGAGAACAAATGACGTCAGTTTTGTTATCCCATAATTATTGGCGGATTTGGGCTCGCGGACAGAGCTCAACATTCAACTTTGGGATGTAAAGACGAACATGACGTTACAATGTTGAACTTGACCTGGCAAAGTCCGACATTGCGTTACAGATGATTTATCATAGGTTCACACTGTTGGACGTTTTAATGAAATATCAGAAGTCGATATATATCACTACGAAGTCTAAATTTACAAACTTGGTATCGACAACACGAAATGTAAAGTTGACCTGAAAACTTGGTTTTAGCGACGTAAAATGAAGAGTTGATTGTTGAAGTTGGAAGTTGATTTGTATTTACCGACATTGCGTTGTTAAGTTCGAAGTTGATTTACGCGAATATTAATGTTGACATGACAAACTCCGATGTCGATGTGTAAAGTTGGATGTTGCGTTACAACTTTGATTTTTGGCGGAGATGGAACGCCATAAGCCCGGGCGTCTAAGTGGCACTTAGAGAAAAAACCGTCTGCAAGCAGACTATGGCGAGACTGGATTAAAAGGCATTGTTTTGTTACGTCTGCTGGAGTTTAAATGGAACGATTTTTGTGATTAGTATGCTTTGATTTTCCAGTTTACCCCGATGCCTGAAGATTCATGAACATTTAAGTCAAGTTGAAAACGAAAACTTACGTAAATCAATTTAAAAATATTAAAACACTAACTTACTTTGCAGTAAAACTTTACAACCTAATGTTGCGTTTTGCTTTGGAATGAATTACACAATGCAGATCCAAATATAGTGTGACACTGATTGTCTTCGTTTGTAATTTTTCTAGGAAGATGTTGATAGCGGACATAAATGAATTGAAATATCAGCAAGAGGACGCGAAAAAACCGAACACAGAGGAAGAAGGAGAAGGAAAAGAAGATGTTACGTTCCTGAAACTGGCGCTAAAGTGAGTGATTACAAGTTAGCAGCACTGTCTGCTCCATACAACAAGCGTGAGCTAGTGTGCCAGATGAGGTTTTAAATGATTTTTGACTGCATTTTATTTAAGAATTGGTTCATGTTTAGCGTGCGTATATCGAGTTATGGATGCACGCGGGAAGTTTGGAGAGCACGAAAGAAGCGTAAGAGTTGCTCGAGGCGCAGCCGAGAGCAACTCTAGCTTCTTGAGTGCTCTCCAAACTTTCCAAGTGCTCCATAAATCGATATACGCACGCTAAACATGAACCAATTCTTTTATAACATGGCGACTACAACTTGGGCGCTAAACTGACATGTTTTATTTCTAATTGACTACAACTAGTTCTCACGAACAAACAAAGTACAAATAATCAATGAAAATGTGGACAAGCAAAGTCAAAATACTCACGTCGAAGTAAACATCTTTGCCAGGCAAAAGTCAAAGGCTCGAAGTAGGGTTAGTATTGCTCAGAATAATTTTCACATTGCCGAAACTTAATTTAACAAAGGAACTTGCACTAAACGCAACGGAAATTTTGCAGCTGAAATGAAACTGCACACGACATTGCACACGTCATTTTATTGAGCACGGCCGTGCGTACATAAAGATTTTGTTCATGATGGCTCAATAGAATTTAGATAGGACTAGTGCGCGCGCTATGTTATAAGATTTTTATAGAATAACCAAATCAATGCGCGCGTTCTGATTGGTCAATCAGCTATGGTTTATTGTGCATGGAAAAATCGCGTGTCTTCAGAATTATTATATAAAAGCAATAGACCACAAGTTTCTGTCAGTGGTTCAGAGGCTGAAAAACCACTTGGGATGTTGGAAGAACGCTGGAAGAATTATTCTTCTGTTCTACCATCATCTCGCGTGGTTTATCGGCCTATAAACCATAGAAACTTAATTCCATGGGTTGACCAATCAATTATCACGGTTAACTTGGTAGGTGGAGAAGCACTGTAATACAGACTTGGCTTTTTGTTGTATTGACATTGCAATTGTTCCCTTGTTTCAGAAAAGCGCGCGAGGACCTGGACGCTAAGAATCAAAAGCTTGCTGAAATGGAAGCTGATTATGGTGATGTCGTACCAAGAAGAGACTTTGAAAGACTCGAAGCCCAGTTTAATGTAAGCAGTCCTCCATTCCTTCCCTGTAACTGAAGACTTCACACGAGCAGTTTTTCATGTCATATATATATTTTCCTTGACAAGTTTTCACATATATATACAATTGTATGATTGAAGGTACGGTGGCGCACAACTGTCACGGCAAAAGAATTAACCTCACGGCAATGATAATTCATTTATATGATCAAATCCTTGTGCAAAATCTGTCATGCAAGCTTTTAAAAAAGACGGTTATCAAGGAGGACAGTGCCGTGGTTTAATACTTTTACGTGAAAATCCTTCAAGGAAATCTTGTACCCGTGTTGAAGTGTAGTAGTGTCGCCGACATACTGACAAGCTGACTACCAATTTATTTAAAACACTTAAGAGTTTGCTGCTACTTATTTTACAGAAATTGCAAAAAGATATGGAGACTTTCACTGTGGATAATCAAAAACTCATGCAGGAGCACAAGTAAGTACTTAAAAAGCTCCTAAATTTGAATTTTTGTTGGGAAGAGAATACCTCCTCACCTCCGAGAGGGTACATACATATCGTATAGAAATGCCCCCAACAGCCCGACCCCCGAAGGCCGTTGAAGAAAACTGGGTCAACTTATGTTTTCTTTGTTACAGTGCCATTCTGGAAGTACACAAGAAAGTTGTGGATCAAAGAGACCAGTACGCGCAAGACTGTGAACAGATGAGAAGAAGCGCCACACCAAGGTCAGACAATCTGTGCTTGTGTTCTTGATTCTGTGTGTAGCGTTGCAAATCTTCTTTCCCCGTAGCGTTATCAGAGGCTTACCCTACGTCATTTATTCCACATGCCCGAATCAAATCCTGTTCCATTAAGCATGGACTGGCTGGTCAGCAATGCAAACACAAAAATAATAGCAGCTACTGTATTCATATTCTAATAGATTCTATGTTGCCGTGCTTCATTTCAGGCGTAGATGATGATCATAGATGACGTCAAAATGTCACGGTGGTAAGAACAAAAAAAGTGGCACACGAGGCGATAGCCGATTGTGTCACTGATGTTCTTACGTAACCACAGTTTGACTTCTTCTGTGCTCTGTTACTGAAATGAAGCACGGCAACATGGAATCTATTTGTTTTATGTAACAAAGAACCAAAAACTGTTATTGACGCCATCTATACGTCTGTCTCCAATAGATCATAAGCCGTAACATTCAAATTGTGAGAATAATTCGACAGTTTCGCTTGTAAGTAACAATGCCCGGTGACAAGGCTGCTGCCTAATAGGAGCCCAGCAGCCTGGGGCACCCAAGAAAGTTGTTTGGGTGCCTAAATTTTTGCAGCAGCTCCCAAAACATTACCTGTTGGGCTCCTAACTTTTTGGCTTTTGCCCTTCTGGGCTCCTTGAAATATTGTTAAGCAACAGCCTCCGGTGACTTTTTCTCGTGTTCATTATTCTGTCCTTGTTGTTGTTTTCAGACCTCACTGGGAGAAGTGCGGCCAGTATGTTGAAGGTGGAACAGATCGCTGGAACGAGTTGTCACAGGATAGAAGCAGTGATGAGCTTGTTGATATTTTATTAGCGGAGATGACAGGGCAAGATATAGCCATCATACAAGCTGGAGTGAATACTGGCGCCGAGTACTTTACAGGACAGGTATATAATTTAAAACACTTTGTAGGACGCGCACATCTTCAGATCTCTTCCAGTCCAGGCTTGCAAGTGTGGCACGGGACCTCCTAGTGACTTCAGTCAGACTACGTGCATATTATCCGTGCATAGTATTTTACTGCGAGGTGATTTTTAATAAACCAGTCTATATAGTCTATATATATCCTTTAAGTATATGCCACACAAGTGAATAGTACTTTTCGCGCATGCTGATTGGCTAGCTCGGAGGTGATTAGCCAAGTACTATTCACCGCCGAGCAGCCGAAGGAAAACAAAATGGCTTTTGTCGTTAAATTGTCACAAATAAAGTTGCTCTTTGGTCCGCTAGTTATTCAGCTTGTGTGGTATATACTAAACCAATTATTCACCTCAGTGTCGGTGAAAGTGGTGGATAATTACCTCCACTTCGGGGAATAATTGTTAAATAATCTTCCGCTTTCGAATGTTACAAAACCGATGGATTCGTTAGAGCTGATTTTTGGACCTGAAAGTAGATGTTGGCGATATATTTGTTTGAAATATTTATTCCGGCAATAAGTGTCCAGATTGTTTTCGTTTTCAAAACGCAAACAATCTCAAATGCTCTCTCAAATGTTCTTTCCCGCAACAGGGTACAGGTCCAGAAGTGCCCAAGTTCTTACGATACGAAGGACAAGTTCGTAACAGACGGCTTGGAAAAAGAGACACTTCCCTGCTTATTAAAGACATCTGGCAAGAGAAAGCTGCACACGATGCCGAGGTACGCGAGATTGTACAAGGCGATTCGTTTGCTGACATATTGTATCTGTACATGCCACACTTAAGGTATCTCTAGCATTCAGCAGTCGACTCTCCGGTGAATGGCCGGTTACGACCATATCTCGTAAACGACCACCTCTCCACAATGACCAGTTTTCCAAAATGCCAAAAGTTTCCAAGTCAAATCACTAAATTTGAAACCTCTTGTAAGCGACCACCTCTCGTAAGCGACTGCGTCCACTTTTAGAGCTAAAAATTTGACTAATTGTTTTATTTTTAACCGGCTCCTATAACCGACCACTTGACAGATTGTAGAGTGAAAATTGAACAAAAAGATGCTTTAACATTATCGCATTCCTGGATTGTATACAAGAGACGGAAATTCTCAATGGGAGGTACCGCAATTTTTCTCAAAATCGACTTTTTACATGAATAAAACATTTGAAACATGGATAAGTTTCTGCAGTTACCTTATGCTAATGAGGCAAGTTTTTGACACAATGTCGTCTAAACTCTCATAAGCGACCACCTCCCGTAAGCGACCACCTAGTTTTGACACTTTGGTTGGTCGTTCACGGGAGGTGCGACTGTATTTTTAATTGATACTTGTTGATGCTTTAGAAACCTGACGGCGAGCGTGATGACTTAGGTGAGTTCCTGTACCAGTATCTTCAGCGGCGGTTTGGTGTCGAGAACATGATCATAGAGTGGGGATATAACCTGTATGATGCATGCGGACGATACTCGCACGATCCTAGGATAGGGCTCTTTTATGGCATACTACAGAAAGAGGTATGTGTGGACATTTTGATTTTTCCGTTATCATGTAAGTTATGGTAAAACTAGTCTAATGGGACCTTAGTCACAGTGGCTTGGACTCTACACAGTATCAAGGTCTCTGGATTCGAGCCCTGGCTGGAATCAAAGCGCTGTGTTCTTACACACTCAGGAAACTTGACAACTCGTGGTCGAACACAGTTTTTGATACCTGTGTTTCATTTACCCTTTTCTCTAAAACCCTTGATCATTTGGTCACCAAAAATGGCAGCAAGGAAGTTAACAACACAAACTTCGAGTTTTTGATGGCCTTTCAAATCTGTTTTGTTTACTTGCAAAAAATCTGGTCGTTAGATTTTGTTTACGATCTGCGTTCAATTACGAAAAAATAGCACAGATAGTGCGGGTATTTAGCAAATAAAATGATCGCTGATTCGAAGGCATGCATGTTTGTTTTTTTCGCAATACCCATGTGTACTTTATAAATTTGTCGCAGGGAATGTCATCTTAGGGTGGGGGGTTGGTCTAGGGGCGGAACACCTCCGATCAGTGCATGGACTAACAACAAATCGAATGCGGAATCGAAATACTCTTAGAGATAAGTGCAGCCCTGGTTGGCCACCAGACTCTATTGCTGACTTCATTACAGACATGACTTTGATAAATATTGTGCATTTAAGGCAATCAATCATTGCATGGGACTGACTTAAACAATTTCAACATTGAAGTAATTACATATTCTTATTTCGTTCTGCAGATAGATGAAGCTGTTCATCATGATCAGTTAGTAATGCTAGAAAAACTTTACAACGCTTTTACTAAAGTTGATCTGGCAGCGGGAAATCAGGTAATCAATGCTGTGTATCTGTTCCGCAAATGAGAGAATTTCTCCTTAAATGATCGAGTCCTTTATATTCATCACCAACTTACTTGAAAAAATTTTAAACTGATCCTTGCCGTCTTCTTTTAGGGTACGCTGTCCCGAGCAGACTTAGAGCAATGTTTACGGTCGTTCTTCACGTTGAAAGATGACGAGTCAATTGAAGCTTTAATGAAAGCTTGTGAACAAGAGGCTCCAGGAGAAAGCGTTCAATACAAAAACTTGTTTACTGAGGTAAGGAAGAAAAAACAGACCCGTCTCTTTCACGTTTTGTGGGCTAGTTCATTCCTCAGTTTTGTAAATTTGAGCGGTTAAAACACCAGAGCTTTCCATTACTTATGGACGATAAACTCGATTAGCATAGTCACATCGAAAAATTAACGAAAAAGATCGCCTCTGGTATCGGGGCCCAAAAGCGAGTAAGGCATCTGATCCCAGCATCAACCTTACATCTCATTTACCAAGCTTTGGTAAAACCTCACTTTGATTACTGTGACATTATTTGGGGTAACTGTGGGATAACGCTACGAGACAAACTGCAGAAAGTTACAGAATAGAGTAGCCCGTGTGTTGACATTCTCTAACTGATGCTGATGCAACTGAGCTATTTGAGTTTTTGGGATGGAAAAATCTTGCACGGCGGCAGGAAATTCGTTAAGCAACCATGATGTTTAGACATCTGCACGTGCTAGCTCCAGAGTATCTTAATTCAAAGTTTATATGGCGTGCTTATGACCTCGGGGACTGTAGTATGAACAGTAGCTTTTTTTCATACTGACAATTGCTTCTTTTCTTCAGTAAACACGCTGATTTCTATCTTATTAATTGACACTTCAAAATTCCGTTAGTTTTGCTTTGGAAAGTCAAAAAACTTCACTTGATTGATTGATTGATTGATTGGGCTGATTCAAAGTCTTCGTTAGGCCATAACTTTTTCTCGTTTCAAATGGACAAAATTAGCGCTCAACCCAGATGTTCATCTGTTTTTTATGTAAAGCCATGCACGCACTTAATTCCTGGTGTTTCTCTTTGCTGTGTAAGGACGAAGAAGGACGATCCGGTCCTTTTGTGGACAAGATTCGAGAGCAAGAAAAGTTAGAGAAGGCGATGTACATAAAAGATATAGAGAATGCTCTGGGAGGCAGCAGGTAAGACGCGAGTTTATTATTTTTTGCGCGCTGTTTTTCTCGCCGAGCCCTAACTAACTGAACGCCTGGACGAGGCTAGAATTTGCATCTTTATCTTAAATTTTAATGCGATTCGTCGCTAAAATGTCATTATATTTTAGACCCCTTATACATACATACATAAACTTTATTTATATAACTCGAATTTAAGAGCAGCCTCAAAGACTAATACCTTCGAGAACTAAAAAGAGAAAATATATTTATATACACAGTCTAAATACCTACATCAAATAAATCTATTTACATGCATAAATAATACATCGTGAATTCTAAAAAGAAATCTTTTTTAGCAGTCTTCTAAAATTTGATAAAGTAGACTCCGATCTCACATTATTGGGTAGGGAGTTTCAGTTCTTAGCTACGCAGTAACGAAAAGAGTTGAGGCCATAGGTAGTAGTAACAGGTTTACATTGTGATAAAATATCCAGTTTTCTGAAGGAGTATTTAGACTGACGCGAAGTAAACATGTCTTTATGGTATTTAGGAAAACTGTCATATTACTCCGGAAAAATTTTGAAAGCGCACAAATCACCGATCAGTTTGGATTTGTGTCTGAGGAAAACTCGGTCAGGAAAATCACGTGTCGTCTGTCTCGAAAACTTCCGTTTTTGTCCACACAAAAACGTTAAAGCCGGCTTTTTTTCAATTTCTCAGGTTTGAAGAGCGTTTACGAATTGCTCCGTTTTCGTGACCGAGTAGTGTGGACGGTACACCTAACCGTAGAAATAGAGCTGCATTTTCAAATTTCAGTAGGTACCTCACCCAAAACACGACGGTTTAAGGTGGCTCAAAACAGTAATATTTCCGTGAGAAGCCTGCGCTCTTACGCGCACTTTAGCTCGAGTTATCACGCGATCACCCGAGGGGTCGCGAGATAGCGCGCGAGATTCAAAATTTCCTAAACTCGCAACAAACATGGCGGTGCGAGGCCTGCTTCTTAAAACTTTGTTTCCGCCAAGTCTAGTGAGCTGTTTGCGACATCGCTTATTTTACCTTCGAAAACATCTATCCTTCTCGCAATTTCAAAGGAAAAAGCATTCTTAACGTTAATGAGAATTGTGAAGTTGATGTTGCGATCCATCGCCCGGCTATCAGTCTAAAAAAAAGCAACTACTCTTGAAGTTTTCTTCATTCCTTTTACTAGGCCAGTCTCACCTTCGGGTATTTATTGTACTCTTCTTGTACTGCTTATGCTGCTAACGACAACAGCAAAAACAAAAACACTATTCGCGGGTATTCGCGTTTATTCGCGTGGAATTACGGGCTTTACTGATCAGCGGAGCGCCTTCACGCGTGTGCAAAGTGCGATCTTTCAAAGTCGAGATTTTAATTTGCGCGTAGAACGCGCGCTAAAAATTTCTTATTAATTTTGTCGATAGTCAAAAGAACTCAAAATACCGTGACCTATTCCCTTTAAAAGGAAAGCACAGTGGTTGAAACAGTACAGTTCCAAGCCAGCAAAATCGCATCAAGTACTGAAAGTCCACCTTAAGGTCATTCCACTGAAATAGAACCTACACTGAGATTTTTCTCAAACTTTGCCAATTGATTGTTTACATTATAGGAACTTAAATTTGGAAATAAAAATGAGGGGTCCCCATGTTCGTTTAGGAGCAACAGCACCTTGTTTATACCATATAAACCCTTATAAAAGCACCACGATTGCTTGCTAAATTCACGTTTCCGACGATTGTTTTTTTCTCAAAACTGAGAATTGGCCCATATTTATTTTACATAGAGAAATTTACAAATCAAATCAAAACGACGGAAAAAAATGATAGGTCACCGTACTCGTTTTCGAGAAAATGTCGATTTACCTCTTCGGCGAGGTCCAGTCGTAAAGAAAAAGCCGCCATTTTCTAATGCGCGCGCGCTAATCACGCGTAAAATTATGCGCAGTAGGGATACGCAATGCAATACTGGGGAATGACCTTAATGAGCAGAACAATGTCTGTGCACGTGCATTATAATTCTTGGTACATTTCTTTGCTGACCTCTGCAAAGCAACAACGTGAAAAGACCAATTGCCAAGTTCTTTGAGAACGGGACCCATTATTTCTATTTGGAATTGAACCCATTCGTAGCATATTCAGCGAGGGAAAGTTTTAATACCGACAAACACACTGAGTAGATCTAAGTAAATGCGAAGTTCCAAAGTAAAATAGAATCATTTTTCAATAGGCGTTGTCCCTTTTTTGTAGCGTGGTTGGCGCTTAACCTGCCGTCAAGTTAGATTTATTCTCAAAATGATTTCAGGCGCGTTACGTTTGTTTGTATCTTTCGCATTTCTAGTGAAGTGTCTGTGGATGATGTCCGGCAAGCTATTCAGTCAGTTGATCCAGAAGCTCCGGCCGAGGTGGTTGAGAAATACCTGGGGCGAGGGTTCAACCTTACAGCTGACCAGTTGGAACCTGGGACCAAAATTGAGACAACCCTTTTAATCAAGAGGTTGCAGAGTGGAAGTGTTAGAAGACTGGGCGCCAAACCGAAATAAAGTGGCGCTGACTGGTTTATTTTAAATATTTATTTTATTGCAATACTGTCATTCTGCATTCTTTTTATTTTGTCACAACTGTAAAATATTCCTCGATGGAAGAACCAGAAAGCAGCACTGTTAATTTATCTAAAACGTGATAAAAAACTACATAGATTACGGTTTGCAACTAGAACTCGAGTGGCGCAAGGGAAGCAGAAATCGTTTTTTTCAAGACAAATAGCTTTTCAATTTATGGAGGTGTTACTTTTACAATACAGTTGTTGACATGTCAAATGTGAATATATATAGGTAAATATTGGTAACTATGTTATTAACTGATAAAGATTCAACATCGTCATCATCATCATGACATCATCATCATTATTATCATCATGTCTTTTTTACGCTATGTGACTGATAAGGCAAAGAAGGAATAAAGGATTAGGTTTATTTCACAATGTTGCTTTATGAAAAATTACCAGTTATTGCCACTTTAACTGCATTCTTAAAGTGCCAGATCATCATCATCATTTATCCGTTCTCCAAGTGGAGAATTGGGCTGTAGGCTTTCTGCCTTCAGGCTGTTCTGTCCTCCGCAGCCGATGCTTCTGCTGCCCATGGTCCTAAACCGTTCTCTTTCAGCTCTCTTTCGATAGTCCTTCTCCAAGTCTCGCGCGGTCTACCCCTTTTCCGTTTGCCTTCAGGCACCCATGTTAGAGCAATTCGTGGATGTGAGTAATGGTCCATTCTGAGGACATGGCCCAACCACGTCCATCTCCGCCTTGCCA
>JAHPZR010034631.1:5000-7500 GCA_019787425.1 Platygyra sinensis
CTCAGCACAATCCAAGGATCGCAGTTCTTTTTGCAAGAAGGCTTCTAGTTGTTCTAGAAACTTTGGCTTATGGACTCCCTTTGGCATGAACTCATTTGTTTGTTTTGCAGCACCTGGGTTGAGATCTGGGGCACTAGGACCAAGGGCATGTGCTGGCCATGTATCCAAGGTTCCCGCCCTTGTGTCGATGTAAGGCTGCAGCAGACAGGGGTAAAAGAAAAATTAATGAGAAACTTCACTATTTTAACAAATTACATTGAAATACATTGTATAAAATATGGTACATTAATTTGCCTAATGATTATAGTTCAACTCTGGATCAAAATTTCTGTGTATCTTGGTGCTGAAAAATATTACTCGTACAGTACCAATCTCCAACCCTGCAAGAGACCACATACCCTACCCACAGGGAGACAGGCTTAAGCACTAACAACATCTCTCACTTCAAACTCTTTAATCAAATCAAAGTGAAGCACCAAAAATAATAAATCTGAGTGATCTCTGATCTTTACACTGGAATAGACTAACTTAAAGGTTTTTTCTTCCTTCCAGGGGGAGATTCAAAACTCGCTTTGCACGTAAAGTCAAGCCCAATCCCCTTTGGAACTACTGAAAGCCCTTTGATATCAATGAAGTGATTTACAAGCCAGAGATAAAACAAATGCTGAGTATAAAAAAATGTACACTGCAAGTACCTGTAATACAGCAGCTGATGGAAGAGCATACTTTTGAGTTCCAGATGGACCAGTCAGACTGTAACTGGGACCACTTAGACCAGTGTACTGCTTTACAGCTTTGGTGTTTGTCTGAGGGTAGGTTGTCAAGGAACTTCAAGGAAGTAAATAAAGTATTGATTTAATTTAAGGGCCACACTGGACACAAGTGTGAGGTAAAACACAGCACATTCATTGAATTTCCCAAAGAAGGTTCACTTTATGTTGTATTTATTTCTGCTTTTAACCAGGCGCAAGGGTTTGTTAGGAGGATAAATAAGTACTGTACACGGTCCAGAGTCTTGTCTTGTTACAAGACAATGCAACGAGGTCAGTACTGCCTACAGCACAGAACGAGTGCCCAGCATCCTCCCAAATATATTCTCTCAACTAAGCAAAGGTTGTATACATGTGTGTGTGATCGTGCAATGCTGAGTCAGAGATTTGAAACCTCTGCAAGATGCAATCAGCAAGGGATTGGTCGACAAGAGCACTGGATTGAGCATTTTTACATACGCCGCACTGACAACCTTATTCTCGTTACAAAGTTCTTACAACTTTTTCAGCGTCCGTTCCGATGTCTACTACTCACCCGGGGGGGGGGGGGGGGGGGTACTCCCTTATAAGGGCTTAATAGGGATGTGCGGCCAGCCAGGGTATGTTTTTCGGGATTTTTGTCTTAAACAGGGTATCGAATTTGTCATGTTTTGTCTTAATCAGGGTATCGATTTATCAATTTTTGTCTTAAATGGGATATCTTTTCTTGGACGATAAACAGCAAAATTTTTACTTGTAAGCTCTTGTAAATTAATATTGACTTCCGTTGAATTTAGCATTGATACCAGGCACATTAGATTTCCATTGATTACACAACAAGAAAGCCACACAATTTGTAACTGCAACTTTTAATCCTATGTCTTAAACAGGGTATCAAAAATCAGAATTCTGTCTTAAACAGGGTAGGAAAATCAGCGATATTTGTCTTAAACAGGGTCAGGGTATGAGGGGCCGGGCCGCACCTCCACACCCAAGAATATATCAAGTACCCCCCCCCCCCCCCCCCCCCTGGGACTACTCATAAATGTACCTCAAGCTTGGAAGCGATTGCAGAACACCCGGCCCGCTTTGAACGGCACAAATTTCTTGCTCCTGCGGTCCCGCAGTGACTAAACAAAATTTATGCAATTAAGTGAGTTGAACGACTGCTACCGCAGTGCTTAAAGAACAACAAATACTTGGATATTTCGTGATGTTTATATTCAATTTTAATGTTAATTTGGTGACTAGGTATTCTGCAATCTAGCCCAAATGGAGAGATGGATATCTGGTGATGTTTATATTCAGTTTTTGTGTTAATTTGGTCACTACGGGACTGCGGTAGCAGTAGTTGAAGACCCATTCTGCAATCTAGCCCAAATGTAAGCAAAAGTTATCTTTCGAGTGAAGTCCCGTCTGACACTTTTCCCGTCCACTGATAAATCTCAGTAAATATTTTTGAATCTTTCTGCGTCATTTGAAGCGAAAAGTAGAATTTGATCGCAGTTTATAACTAGGACATTTATATACTTACGGTGGCAGTGGAGGAAGCTTTGTGTGAGACATAGCCCAGTTGTTAGAAAACTTCATTCACTTCTCTGGTCAACCTGCAATCTCTTCGGCCATTTTGCTTTGTTGACTTGGTAACCGTTGCGACAAAAAAAACTAGTACCCAAGCTTCACGCGCAGTAATTAGTAAATTCGTTTCCAATCTATCTACACCAGAAGCGAAGGCTTAACAGCTAAACAGT